>ML399268.1:936-25974 GCA_005239525.1 Nicotiana knightiana | reverse complement strand
GATTTGAACTTGTTGAGATGCATAGATGCCACAGAAGCTGAGCGGATCATGAGTGAAGTGCATCGGTGGTGTGCGGACCTCACATGAATGGATATGTTTTGGCGAAGAAGATTTTGCGGGTAGGGTATTATTGGCTTACCATGGAGCAAGATTGCTTCAGTTTTGTGCACAAGTGTTACCAATGCGAGATTCATGGTGACCTGATTCACTTGCCACATTCAGAGTTGCATCCCATGTCCTCTCCTTGGCCTTTTGTTGCTTGGGGAATGGATGTAATTGGGCCAATCGAGCCAAAGGCTTCAAATAGGCATATATTCATTTTGGTTTTAATTGATTACTTTACCAAATGGGCGGAGGTCATCACTTTCAAAGCAGTCACCAAGAAATCAGTGGTATACTTTGTTCATTCAAACATCATCTGTCGCTTTGGTATCCCAAAGACCATTATCACTGACAATGCAACCAATCTAAATGCATCACCATTCTACGCTTTGCCGGCCAAAAGCCAATGGAGCCGTTGAAGCGGCGAATAAGAACATCAAGAAGATTCTTAGAAAGATGATCCAATGTTCCAGACAATGGCATGAAAAGTTTCCTTCTGCCCTTTTGGGATACCGCACGACTGCTCGCACATTTGTTGGTGCAACTCCTTATCTGTTGGTATATGGAACGGAAGTTGTAATACTGACTGAAGTTGAAATTCCCTCCCTTCGGATCGTTGTGGAGTCGGAGATTGAAGATACATAATGGGTAAAGACCCGATTAGAACAACTCAAGTTGATTGATGAAAAACGGCTAGCAGCAGTGTGTTTTGGCCAGTTATACCAGCAAAGAACGGCACGCGCTTACAACAAGAAACTGCCCCCGAGGGACTTTGAGGTAGGCCAATTCGTTCTGAAACGCATTATTCCACACCAAGTAGAAACTAAAGGAAAGTTCACCCCAAACTGGCAAGGACCTTACATCATCAAGAAAGTGTTACCAAAAGGGGCTTTGCACTTGGTAAATGAAGAAGGATGGGTACCAGACATGACTATTAACGTAAATGCAGCCAAAAGATATTATTTCTGATATATACCCACTGTGGAACTTTTGCACATCATTTTCTCTGATCGAGATGATGAAGGCTATCATTGCTTGCTATTCCAAATAGGTGTCACCCTTTTGTTAACTCTTTTGAGTTGTATTTGTCTTCTTTGTTTTTCACTTTTTGGAACCTGTGTACTTGCAAAAACAAAAAAAAAGAGAAGAAAAAAAAGAGAAAAAAAATAGAAAAAAAGAAGCCAAACAACAAATCTTCTAATTTATTAAAATGCCCGACCTGATTCAGAANTAGTTGAACAAATAGAGAATAATCAACCAAAATATATTAATATCGCAATAAATTCATCCCCAACGGGTTCTACCAAAACCCTAGATTAAAGAAGTTAGCTAGACATGTTCATACGAATCAAACCCAAAATAAATTGCATAATTGAACTACAAAGTAATGAATAAAAGATGTACAAATCAATGTTTTGTCACTTCAATACACCTGCATGAGCACAACTAATCACGCTCAACTATGTATTGTAGAAGACTAAGCGGGCGCTTCAAATATAATCCGGGGTATTACACCCAGAGTCGATCCCACAGGGAATTTACGTATCAATTAAGTCTTTAAAATACTAAACTATTACTTAATAAATTTTCTCAAGACTTTTGAATATAGAGTGGTGATGTTTACTAAATCTAATAACAAAATAATAAACTAGCAATTAACTAACAATATAGTGTAAACAATGATAATAAAGGTCTAAGGTTATGGTTTCCCCCGTTGGTGAATTCTTCCTCTAATATTTCTTATAGTTTAATTAGTTATCTCTATCAATCATGAACGCTCTATCTATCAGAAATCTCTCTCAAGTAATTATTATAATTTACTAGACGTACTCTCTCAAGTTACGCTAGCTAGATTGGATTACAGTTCACTTTAGATTGCACCTGAGTTATTGTTATCTGTAATCCAACCTCTAAAACCTCGGTTATGACTTTCTTCTATACTCCCGGAGTGGTGTTGTTCAAACAACTACCTAAATATGCACACTCTCTCAAGTAGATACATAATAAATAGGAACAGCTAATTGAGGGCCCTTTCAATCAACTACAACAAGAACGTAGTTGAAAAAATAGAGAATAATCAACCAAAATATATTAATATCGCAATAAATTCATCCCCAACGGGTTCTACCAAAACCCTATATTAAAGAAGTTAACTAGACATGTTCATACGAATCAAACCCAAAATAAATTGCATAATTGAACTACAAAGTAATGAATAAAAGATGTAGAAATCAATGTTTTGTCACATCAATGGTTTCTTCTCTTCGAATCCCCTCGAATGCCTTCTGAATCTCCTTTAGTTGAGTTTTAAGATTCTATTTATATGTTTAGGACAAACCCTAAACGTGTAGGAGACTTCTATTACACCCGGGAAAAACACTTAAACTCGTCAAAACTCGGTAACCGGAACCAGGGAACAAGGCGTTTGGGGCCAAACAGCCCCTTAAGGCCAGGACAGGCCTGGCTTTAGGAGGCAAACGCCCCCCTAACGCCAGGGCCAGCCTGGCTTTAGGAGGCAAACGCCTGGATAAGGCTAGGGTATTCCCTCTTCGCCTCTCAAGTGTATTTTCGAAGTATTTGCATCCATTTAGCTCGGTTTCCATCTCCAATTCACCTACACTTGAAATAAACTCCATTAAGCACATAAAAAGTGTATTTTAATCATTAATGCGCATAAATTGTAAGGCATATAACATGTTAAACTATGAATTCTAGTCTCGCATCAACAACTAAGACCATTTCAAGATGAACATTTGCGATGTATTTTGAGAATTAGATAGCTTAGAAGGATCATGCGTCCAGTCCAAAATGAATGTTATGATTCATTAAAGTTGGCACATACCTCCAGATAAGTTTCCCTATTCCTTTTCCCGTAAAGGACACCTTTTGTTTAAGCACCATTCTATTTTCAATTATTATTCTATTTTTACCCATAATTTTTTTTTGAGTCCCCTTCGGTCTAATCTTGCATCAAAATCGAAGCAAAGAAATGGCTGCAAAACTGGCTACAGTTTCCCCGTAATATCGAGCACAATTTGGGGAATATATGGCATTGACGAAGGCAAATCCATCTGTGACTCATTTGATAAGGAGAACAAAGTGTCTCAAAGTACCTGAAAAGGTCCCTTAAGCAAGACCTGCTTCATGAGAAAAGTTCATAAGCACTACGGGTACAAACTGGTACTGGATGAAAGACAACTGAGTTTGATTTTAAAAGGAAAAATTGCCTTGCCTTAGAGACAAGGGTTAGCGGTACCATGGACATCCGAGTATGAAACAGTCATGGGAAACGTCGAAAAACAACATCTCCAGAATACAAAACAGAGTATCAGATCACCTCGGTACCACACTGATAGAATCACTTCTTCAACAACGGAGTTACAGTGAATTCAAACTACAACAGGGCATCAAGGCCACAAACCAACCACCACTTTGAAAACTCACAAATTTTTCTTTGTTTGAAGGAGGAACAAAGAAGTGCAGAATGGTGATTCTCAAAGGAAAAATGACACCAAACGTAAGCTCCTTAAAATCTCCATTTTTCTTTTATTTTCAGCATTCATCACTAATGTTTACACCTCCCATTTTCATAGCTTAACTCAGGTAGAACCGTTCGCCTAGGGGGATCCAGCTCATAGTTCCTGGTAGAAGCACTCTTCGCTCAGGTTGTTTTACGTAGCTTAACTCAGGCATAACCTTTTCGCCTAGAGGGATCCAGCTCATAGTTCTAGGTAGAAGTACTCTTCAGGAAGGTTGTTTTACGTAGCTTAACTCAGGCAGAAACTTTTCGCCTAGGGGGATCCATCTCATAGTTCCAGCTAGAAATACTCTTCACTCGGGTTGTTTTATGTAGCTTAACTCAGGCAGAACCTTTTCTCCTAGAGAGATCCAGCTCATAGTTCTGGGTAGAAGTACTCTTTATCGAGGTTGTTTTACGTAACTTAACTTAGGAAGAACCTTTTTTCCTAGGGGATCCATCTCATAGTTCCGGGTAGAAGTACTCTTCGCTCAGGTTGTTTTGTGTAGCTTAACCCGGGTAGAACCTTTTCCCCTAGGGGGATCCAGCTCATATTTTCGGGTAAAAGTACTCTTCGCTCAGGTTGTTTTGTGTAGCTTAACACGGCTGGAACCTTTTCGTCTAGGGGGATCCAGTTGATATTTTTGGGTAGAACCACTCTTTGCTCAGGCTGTTTTACGTAGCTCAATTCAGGTAGAACCTTTTCGCCCGGGGGATCCAACTTATAATTCTTGGTAGAAGTACTTTTCGCTAGGGTGTTTTACGTAGCTTAACTTAGGTAGAATCTTTTTGCCTAGAGGGATTCAACACTTTATTAGTAATACATGGTACCAACCCCTGGTTACACCACTCCTCGGTAATACAGGGTGCCAACCCCTAGTTACACTCCTTTCAGTAATACAGGTTACAAACACCTGGTTGCACTCCTTTCAGTAATACAGGGTACCAACCCCTGGTTACACTCCTTCTCAGTTGCCAACCCCTAGTTACATTCCTCTCTAGTAATACAGGGTGCCAACCCCTGGTTACATTCCCTTTCAGTAATACAAGGTACCAACCGTGGTTACCTTCCCTTTCAATAATACAGGGTATTAACACCTTGTTACATATCCTCTTGGTAACGTAGAGTACACAATCCCTTGTTACAAATTTTATCTCCTTCATCTTGTTTATACTACTGTTTTTGCCTGCCTTTCAATAGATTAGATAGTTTATAACTTTCGCTGATAACTCACAAAATTTTCCTAGTCCAGACTGGGGCAAAAAATTTTGTTTGTTTTGTTCGTCTTTGATGGTTTTTCATGCCCCGCCGCAGAGCACAGGTTGTGACAATCGGAGCTTACAGTTTTAGTTATCATTAGAAGGACGATCACATGATAGTTGGAGTTAAGTTTGACAATGTGTCAGCAACCCAGATTCTCAAGATTCATCTTCTCAAATTTTGATCCAGAAAGCAAGCAATCGAGATTGAGTCATAATCTTTTCTTCAAAGAGAATCAAGATCCAATCTAAGGTCAACACAAGCGAGCAAGTCAAGAATCAAGATTTGACTCCAAAATACACATAGATAGGAATTTTGTAACTCTTAGCTTGTAGGAATATGTAGTTCTCTTCTTATTTTGATCTAAGAAACAAGTACCAGTAACAACAACAACAGTAGCAGCAACAGTCTTAACTCCAGTTTTCTATAGTCCCAGCTACCAAATTTTCTCAGAACTACACCGACCTAATTCCTTTATAGCCAAGGATATGTAGGCAACATCGGAAGTAAGGTTCGGTCATCTTTTTCAAAAATGCTTTCATTAGAGTCATGGTGAGAAAAATTAGTCATGAGATTCACTATCATTGCACGAAAACTTTTCATGTTCTCGATCAAAGAGGGGTAGTTGTAAATGCCTAACTTTTTGCTCTTTCTTCTTTTTTCTCTTTGATTATATCCTTTAGTATTATTGAGTGTGTATTTTTATCTTGTATTTTTTATTTTTTAGAACTAGTTTATTTTAAATAGTTGATAAAGGGGATAAAGGATTGAGCTAGCCATTTTAAAGACAAAATCGGCCCAATTTGGACCAAAATCGGCGGCCCGGGATCCGGTCCAGGTTTGTGGTATGAGAGACGCCTCAAAACTACGTCATTTTGATAAGTGAAGTGAGATTAAATCTCATCCGTTCATATCACTTTGATCTAAGGGTTCCAATTCACTCTCCACTCCATTTATATAAGGCCTCAAGATCAAAAATTTGGCCCCCATTTTTCCATATTCTCATTTCTTCTTCCTCTCTCCTCTCTCCTCACTCTCTCATCACTCTCGTCTCTCTGTGTCTCTGCCGCACCCCACGGTGGCTCCGCCGGTGGAAAATCTCCCACCGGCAGCGGACCATCTCTAATCAACCCCATTTATTCACCATCTCCTTGTGTCTTCCTCCTCTTTCCACATCCAAATCCCCGAATCCTCTCCAAAACTCCACAAATCTGGCAAAATCCGAAACCCTAGCCACCCAAAATTTCCTCTTTTCTTTCACAAATTGGTGACAAATACGGACACCCAACCCCACAAAACCTATATAAACGCGCACTTTCCCTATAATTTCACCCCAAAAAATGCACTGCCGCCTGCCAGCCACCTCCGGCGGCCACCCCACTGTCCCGCCTCCATTGCCACACCATTGTCATACCACTTCTCCTCTATTTTAGCCTAGCCATGACCCAAGAACACTCGTTTCTTTGTAGTATGATGCTGAATTCATTGAATTTAACATCTACCACAATGAAATGAGCATTTCAAGGTCGGACAACCGCTACCCGAGGCCCATCGGCATGTTTTGGTTGATCTATTTGGCCACACATGCCTCTGAGTTTGGTATAAACTTGAACTCAAATCTTCTCATCCATGTTTCTGATATTTGTTGCACCACTGTTTTATCGTAGTTTCTTTGTAGTGTAAATTTACCAGCGATAGTTTTAGTTAGCTCTTAATCTAGTTTCTGATTTTTATGTTCTTGTTTAACTTAATTAATTATTCTAGTTTGCCTCACTGTTAATATGTTTTTTCTTTGTGTTAGTCGTTTGAGTCTCGATTTCATGTTTAGTGTTTCCGATTTCGTTTTTATTTAAAATCGTGAGTTCCATGGATGTCTTCATTGATCAGTGCATCATTTTGTTAATATTAGTCATTAGGTTCTGGGTTTCTCTTAGTTGATTATTAGTTAAGTACTTGAGTATAGTTATGTGTTCTTTCTATCTTAGTCTGGTTTGAATCATATGGTTGGTACTGATTTTGTTAAAACCTGAAGAGTAGACGAGTAATCATGTATTAGGGTACATTAGCAACTTACTTCTAGTGTTAGGGTGACTGAAATACTTCCTTTTACCCGTGCTTCTGCCACAGTTTTTGAAGGACTGTCCTTTCCCCTTTTGAACAGTTTTTAGCACACAAAAATGAGTCTTTTGATAGTTTTTGGTGAACAAAAGTCAGTCCTTTTGGACAGACTTTTGGTGAACCAAAATCTTTCCAAGTGACTTTCTTTGCTTACTTAAGGGCTACTCCTTTCATATTTTAAGAACACAGAGAAAACATCTTTACAGTCTAAAAGAACGAAAAGTTTCCACTGTTGTCGAAATTTGAAGTCATTTTTAGTTTCTTTATCCTTCGAAAGTTGTTGCGTTTCGGGTTTTCATTAACTTCCCAATTTCCACTATCTCTTTACGGTGGTTGCTATTCCATTGTGGCTGCTATTTTTCCTTGCTTTTCCCGATGTCTCTGCTATTAAATTTCTGCTACTGTACTGTTGTATTTCAGCATTTCAGGTAATTCTTCATCTTTTGTAATGCATATTTTTAATAGCAATTGGTGAAGATTTGAGAATGTTTAGATTTATTTGAAGCATCTTCAAGGAAATTTGCAATATGGATGGATGTTGAGATTTCAATCTTGAAATCACGCTTGGGATCATAATGTTAAGCATTTAACTTTGCTATTTTTTTTTATTTTTTTTTTGGATTCAGAGTATTTCCCTCTTAGACTTTGAGTAATATTTAATGACAATCTTGATCATGTTGTAGAAAAGGAAAATGTCAAAGCTTAATGAAGATTTTTTGTAAATGGACAGAATGTGTTGGTCTTTTTTGTGTGTGTGAAAAAGAACCATGTTTGGTGTAGGTTCTTTAGCCTTCTTTTTGTTGGAAGTTTTATTGGAAGTATATTTTCAAAAGGTCCTTAATGATCCATTTTATTCCTCCACTATAGCAGCAAATATTTGTTCCTTTCTTGACTTTCATACTTATGTTGTTGGCTCTTTTAGTAAAGTTTTTTAGGCTTTGTGAAAGTTGAAGTTTACTTAAGATACACAAACAGTACAGGTTGCTTGGTCAGTTGTTGAGATTAGGGTTGTTAGTTGAATGTTTGAAATTAATAGTATTGAGACAACAAGAAAAAAGGGCCCAATGAGCTGACTTGCTGGCCCATTCTCGTTCAAGGCAAGCTAGCACACCCCTTTAACAAGAAGTTGATTCATTTTCTTTAAATAATAGTTGGCCCAATGCCAATTAATTAGTTGAGGCACATATTTTCCTCAAATAAGCTGCTAGCCCAATACATATGTAGCAACTAATAAACATCTCATTGCTCATAATACCATAGTTGGAGTTAATCTTTAATTGTTAGGATAAAGGATTATTAGTCACCCATATTTAAGAACAGGGAGGGTCCAGTAGTTAAGCCGGAGAAGTATTGCTCCCGGTCGCTACCCCTTCCCAACTCGAGTTGTCCGCTCGTTTTATGGCCAGTCTAGATACACCTCATCCCCTAGGATTTTTAAAACCTAGAAGAACAAGCCACATGCCTGTTAGCCCTAGTAGGATCGTTTTGTTGCATCATGTGAATTTGACATAGCGAAGCTCGGCACAGGGGCCAAGTCCGTATAAGACAAGTATTCTTTTTGAGACCACCATGTTCACGTATGTGCTACTTGCTGCATCAATTGGAAGGCTTGCTTGTTGACCAGCTTTAGAAAATTAGTTGAGCGGAATTTGAAAAAAAAAAATCATTCCCCCAGTTTTGTACAAATAATTCCTTTTTACTAAATTAAAAAAAAGGACTAATCCGGCACGAGGTGTCAAAAAAAAAAGAAAAAAAATGGTCAAGTTCGAACTACGCAGGTTCGATTCTCACCATTCCAGTGGGGTACGTAGGCAACCTTCATCGGGTTCAGCCCCTATTTTTGCAAGATTTTTCGAAATGGGTGTGTCCATAATATTTTTCAATTTTTAAAAAAATAATAATAAATCGATAGTTTTGCTGCTTTTTGTCCTTTTCATTATTTTGACCATTGCGTCCGATCATCTTTTTCAATACAACCTCAAAACCATCTTTGGAACTTCCAAAGGCTGTTTTCATAAATATGGCTAATATTTTACCATTTTGACCTTATGTCAAACCATTTTTGCGAAATAGCCTTAAAACCTTCCTCGGAAGTGCCGGAGGGCTATGTCCGTACATAATGGTTACTTTGCTCATTTTTAACACCTTTTACCATTTCATCTTTATTTTTGACCATTTTGCCTTGACAAGATTTAAACCTTCCTCGGAAGTGTCTAAGGGCTATTTTTAGGACAATAGTCATTTTTCTTTTGTCGTGTCGTCCCTTGTTTTGGCCATTTTTGCCAAGTCAACCTTATAGCTTTTTTTTGTGATGTATCAAATGGGTGTTTTTCGTAAAAAATAAATTTTTATTTGTTTTTACCCGCTTATCCATGTGTCAGAATTGTTTTATACCAGATGTGGATCAACCGCACCGAGATAGCACATGTGGCCCAAGGACAGGTCGGCCTAGATTTCTTGTATGACAGGTACGGACATGAAGGGGGGTTCTTAGACTCTGGGACGAAGCTTGTTAATAAAAAAACCAACACACATGGCGAGAACACGGTCAGAAAGCATTCATTGTAGCTTTCTTGGGGTGCATGGTCTTCCTAGGAGAGGATCGAAATAAACATTCGGTTATCTGAGATAGTCACAGCCATGATGAAAAGAAAAGATTCCTCCATTCTTCCTATGGTGTTAGCAGATATCTTTCGTTCCTCGACCATGTGCTGGGAAGGAAACGGTTTCTTTGAAGGTTGCAACCTCATGCTATAGATGTGGTTCATGGATCATCTTTTCCGCCGTTCTTATCAGGTAGACCATCGTACTTGTTAGGGCAATCTGTTCGCCAGTATAATGCTAGATTGAAAAATGAGTTGGAGATTCGCAGTTTTCCAGAAAGTGTCCATGATTGGAGGGAGTATCTCCACTCCTTAAAAGATGATTAGATTACATGGAACTATCTTTGGTTCACCGCAGAATATGTCATATATAAATCATCTTTCCATCCGTTTCTGATCTTGATGGGGCTTCGAGGTTATCAACCATATGCTCCCATGAGAGTTCTACATCAGTTGGGTCACAAGAAGATAGTGCCCCCAGTAGAGGCTATGAAAAACTTTATCTGGGAAGCAACATCAGAAGATCCCATTCGTGAAGCTTATGCTCCACATGTTTGGAATGGCACTAAGATACTCGAGTGTGGCACCATGGTGGCAGATAGAGAACGGGGTGAGCTGAATCCTTCTTATCTTGAGTGGTTTTATAATTAAGATGCTCTCGCAGATAGACCGGGAACAGTGGTGAAGAGCACCGTAGACTGGGAGACTAAGATTCATAATAGAGTTGGGCTGGCTATGGAAGAGATGAAAACAGATTATGAATCTGCCTTCAGAGCACTACAAGAAGAGCTCGGCATCATTAAAGTAGACAGGGATCTACTATATGATGCTTCTGAGAAAGAGAAAGCTCAGTGGGCATGAGAGAAGCAAGCACTTAGAGCCCAAATTCAGAAGAAGAACATATCCACAACCTCTCAGCAACAGGAAGAGAGAGAAGACTAGTTCAGGGTAGTCCGTGATCATGAGCGCATGAGTTATGCTCCACTAATCCAAGGTCTAAGGGATCAGTTAGAGGGAGTTAAATGAAGTAAAGCGCGACATATCCCCTAGTTTGAAATAGAAAGACATCACTACCAAAAGGTGATCAATCGGTTAGAGGGGGAGTCACTAGAAGTTTGATTCCAGAGAGATATGGCCTTGGAGCGTGAGCATGATGTGTTGGATCTAGCAAAAACTCGTGGTCAGCAAAATCAAGAGGTGCATTTGTCTTAGGAGCACATTATTGGAAATACCCTCGAGGTAGCCACATATACCTCCCAAGCTTGTAGGAGTTGCCAAGGAATGACACCTGAGCGGTTTGCTGAAGTATCATTGAAAGTCGCCCGTCACATATCTGCAGATTTAGAGAGGATATACCGCGGCATTGGGGTTCAGGCGCAGGAATAAGCTCCATGACTACAATTATGCTGGTGGATTCTCCTGAAGATATTTCTTTAAGTTGGCAGTCCACTTTGACAATTTCTTTGAGGTCTTTAAGTCTGTGAGAGTCTATTGTTGTTTTGAGCCTTGATATTTTCCCTTTTGTCTTAAAAAGTCTGTTTGAGTCAAAACTAGTCTTTTTTAAATGGTTATCTTTATGTAATTCTTGTTATTGAGTCTTGTATAAAAAAAAATTGAAAATCAATGAAAAAGATTTTGTAACCAAAAAGATGTTTGTTTTGTAAAAAAAATAATAAATGGCCGTGTCCCGGAACTACGTAATGATCTGATTCATGCGGCAACATGATACGTAGGAAACCTCTAAAAGGTTCGATCGAAATATTTCAATGAGTTTAAAATGAGGGAAAAAAATGAGGCGAGGGAAAAGAAAAGCGAAAAAAATGAGAAAGAGAGAAAAAAAATTGAGAGTGTCAATAAGCAGCAGTCTTATAATTCGGGATGAAACATGAATCCTTCCAAAAGAATGTTAGAAATGCTGACAATGTTAGGAACATGGCATATTATGTGTGATTCATATATGTAAAATGCTTAACACTAACACGTTTGTTGTCTCTTATATAGTAAGCTTAAGGTGGTTGGTTTGTAGTGAATCTGGCAACACATCATTGCTTCACTAGATCTAACGGAAAGGTACCGATGGCTAATAATTATGAAATAGAGTTGGTCAGTGACGAGCCCCACGGTCAGTCAGTTGAGCAAGAGTTGGAGAAAGTAAGAAGATTAAAACAACAATTGTCTGATATATATCAGGCTTGGGTCTTCGATCAGCCTCCGCCTCAGGGTCCCTCAGAAGGAGCTTCCACCATACCCCTGGCTACTCAACCACCGCTCCATGCAACGAGGGATCACATTCTACCACCAAGGTATGTGAGAGAATGTAGCTTCCATGCCGCCCCTGGTACCTCTAATGTGCGACCTCTAGCCGCACCGGTCAGGAACACCCCTCTTGTTGTGTTTGGAGCACCGATATATACAATCCCGCCACCAGCTCCTGTGATAAGGCCAAACAACGAGCCACCATCTCATGCTTACGATAGCCAATACTACTCTCCAAATATGGTTTTCAGGGTCTTGGCTTCATATAATCAGACTCCTCAGTACGAGTCACTAGTGGAAAATGAAAAGCATGCAAAGAAGGCCGAGCCAGGTGAGATGGCCAGGAAAATGAAAAGTCTTGAACAGAACATAAAGAACATACAGGGACTAGGTGGTTACAAAAATGTATCGTTTAGTGATCTATGCATGTTCCCTCACATCCATTTACCACCAGGGTTCAAGACCCCAAATTTTGAGAAGTATGATTGACACGGCAACTCAATCGCCCACTTGAAAAGGTACTGCAACCAGCTGAGGGGTGCAGCTGGAAAAAAAAGAATTACTGATGGCTAATTTTGGGGAAAGGCCTTCGTCAAAAAATTCCAGTACAACATAGATATTGCACCAGATCACAATTCCCTGTCCAATATGAAGAAAAAGCCGACTGATAGCTTTGAGGGAGTATGAAATCAAGTGGAGGGATAAAATGGCTAGAGTCAAGCCACCCATGGATAACCACGAGTTGATCACTATTTTTCTAGAGGCTCAAGTGCCTGATTACTTTTAGAACATGATGTCCGTGATGGGTAGACCTTTTGCAGAAGCAATCAAAATAGGGGAGATGGTCGAAAGTGGCCTCAAGACTGGCAGAATTGTAAGTCAAGTTGCTCTCAACGCAACTACCCAAGCTGTCCAAAATGGGTCGGGAAGCTTGGCAAATAAAAGAAGAGAGATGAAGGGTCCATGATGACTTCGAGATCCAGGGAAGTTCAAAGAGGGGAATCACACCCTTAAGTGCAAGTTCATCAGGGGAAATCCAGCTACCCTCAACAATATTATCCTCCGCCAATTCCTCAATACTCTGTGGGCCAACCATAATATACACTGTTCAATGCTCAATCCTATGCTCGGCCTACCAATCAGCAAGTACGAGCACCAGCTCCAAGGATCCCCCGGCCTTAGCAGAAAAGGTTTTGGGCACCCTACAATGCTCGTCCCAGACAGGATTATGGTCGAGAGCAGCGACCGGCAAAAAGATTCACTCCATAGGTTGAATCATACTCTAGTCTATTCCAGAAGCTGAAGCAAATAGGCGTGATTGGACCCATCGCTCCCCACCATATGCATCCTGATTCACATGTATTTCAAGCAAATTCTAGATGTGAATTCAGGTGCCCGGGGCATATCACTGATGATTGTTGGACTCTGAAATGAGCCATAGAAAGACTAATTGCTGAAAAACTGATTGTAGTGACAAATGACGATGACCCTCCTAATGTGACCAACAACCCCTTGTCAGTACACAATGATGTTCACTTTGTGGGAATGATTGGCCGAGATGAAGAATACAAGCCGACTGGTCAAGCAAAAATGACAGCAGGAACAATTCAAGAGGGAACAAAACTGGAAGTCGGTCCAAGCCAAGATGTGCCGTTGATTGTGAAAGGCGCCCCGAGCTTAGAAAAGGTAACTTTATTTGTTCCCAAGGTCCCGATATTGGAATTTCTCTCCAATGTCCCAAGCCCAAGGTTGTATGTCCTTGGAGGCTACCCCAACACAAAGCAGAATCAGGGTGCTACGAAGGGTAAAATAGAGCCAATCACAATCAAACATGTCATGCAACCCCCTGTGACGAACACGAAAACCATTCCTTGGAACTACAACAAATCTGTGATGACTTACAAAGGCAAGGAAATCATAGAAGAAGTGGGGGAAACTGGAGGTTTGGCTTGATCGGGGAGGTGTTACTCTCCAGAAGAGTTGATAGTCCAAGAAAATCAGAGAAGGCCAATTGCCAATACAAAAACCGATCATTGAAGAAGAGGCAGAAGAGTTTTTGAAAAAGATGAAAGTTCAGGATTACTCAATCATTGACTAGCTGAGAAAGACTCCTTCCCAAATTTCTCTACTATCTCTGATCATACATTCAAAAGAGCATGCTCGTGTGCTAATCAAGATTTTGACCGAGCCACATGTCTGAGAGAAGACCATAGTGAATCAGGTAGTGAAGATGGCCAACATATTTTTTGAGGTGAACAGAATCACCTTTACTGATGATGAACACCCCGAAGAAGGAGCCGAGCACAACAAGGCTTTACACTTGACTGATAAATGTGAGGGGCACTACGTAAAGCAAGTCATGGTTGATGGAGGCTCTAGCATAGATCTATGACCTCTCTCCACCTTGCAAAGCATGAAGATCAATACAGACAGAATTTGACCCAACAATGTACGCATACGGGCTTTTGATGGCTCAGCGAGAGATACCCTTGGGGAGATCAACCTCACCATGACGATTGGGCCGGTTGACTTTGAAATTGTCTTCCAAGTAGTGGACATGGATACTTCTTAACTTTCTTCTTGGAAGGCCATGGATCCATACAGCCCGAGATGCGCCATCCACCTTGCATCAGATGCTCAAATTCGAAGATGAGAGGGAAGAGATTATTGTTCATGGGGAAGACAAGTCGTCCATTTATAAATACCCGTTAATCCCCTGTATTCAGGCCAAGGAAGGGTGTGAGTCTATTATCTATTAGGCTTTTCAAGTGGTTGTTGTGGACCATGTTGAGGAAGGAAATCCCATTCTGCATCCTCGTCTTTCTTCCACATCTGTAATGGTGGCTGCACTTATGCTAAGGCAAGGTTATGAGCCAGGAAAAGGCTTGGGGGAATTATTGCAAGGAATTTTGGAGACCATTTCTCCGTTCAGTAACCATGGTACTTTTGGTTTAGGCTTCAGGTCAACACAAGCAGGCCAAGATAAAGCCAAGCACCGCAAAAAGCATGGATGGGTCTTGCAACAACCTGTCTCCCACATTTTGTACACATTTGTCAAGGCACGACTCCAAGAAAGTCAACATTCCTCGGCGCAGGCAAACAATGATGAAATTTTCCATGGACTCAGCCAGATGTTTTCTGAAGTGAATATGATCCAGGCTGATAAAGGAACTAGTCCTGCCGATATGCAACTAATTGGCCCAGAAACCATGCTCAACAATTGGGAAGCAACTCCTCTCCCCATAAGGAAGGAGTCATGTTTTGTTAATGTCGACTTTAATAACATGACATGCATGCGGAATTCACGCCTAGATCTTAAAAAGCTGTCTCATTTCGAAATAATGCATCAAGAGGTAGAATGTAACGAAGATGAGGTTGTTGAGGAAATAAAAAAGAGGTCGAACAATTTGAAAACAAGTCTAAACCCAAACTCAATGAAACTGAGACCATTAATATTGTAAATCATGAAGGTGTTAGAGAGACAAATATAAGCATTCACACTGGAAAAAAACCCAGAGATGCCTTGATTCAAATTTAATTTGAATACAGAGATGTGTTTGCTTGGTCTTATGATGACATGCCGGGTTTATGTTCAGATCTAGTGGTTCATAAGTTTCCCGCATATCCTGATTTTCCACCAGTCCAACAAAAGCAACGAAAATTTAAAATAGAAATGAGTGATAAAATCAAAGAGGAAATAATGAAACAACTTAGCGCCAATGTGGTCAGAGCTGTCCGATACACCACCTGGGTGGAAAATGTTGTGCATGTGCCAAGGAAGGATGGAAAACTACAGTTTGTGTTGACTACAGAGACCTAAACAAATCAAGTCTAAAGGATAATTTTCCTTTGCCAAACATCCACATTCTCGTAGATAATTGCGCAAAGCATGAGATACAGTCGTTCGTGGATTTCTATGCTAGGTCCGACCAGGTTCTAATGTAAGAGGATGATGCAGAAAAGACCTCTTTCACCACTCCATGGGGTACTTATTGTTACAGGGTCATGTCATTCGGTTTGAAGAATGCATGGGAAACTTACATGAGGGCCATGACCACCATTTTCCACGACATAATGCACAAAGAGATCAAAGTATATGTCGATGATGTCATCATAAAATCAAAGACACAGGCTGATCACATGTGCAATTTGTAAAAGTTCTTTGAACGGCTTCGAAGGTATAACCTTAAGCTTAATCCATCCAAGTGTGCATTTGGGGTTCTATCTGGGAAACTCCTCAGTATTATAGTCATCCAGAGAGGCATCGAATTGGATCCATCTAAGATAAAGTCCATTCGAGTACCACCTCCGAAGAACAAAAAGGAAGTCATGAGTTTGCTCGGAAGGTTGAATTATATCAGTAGGTTCATTGCTCAGCTCATAAACACGTGCGAGCCCATCTTTAAATTGTTGAAAAATGACGCTTCTATCAAGTGGATGGATGATAGGAAAAAAGCTTTTGACAGGATCAAAGATTATCTGTCAAAACCACCTGTACTCGTCCTACCTGAACCCGATAGGTCTTTCTTTTTATATCTATCGGTAATGGATAATTCATTTGGATGCGTTCTGGGAAACATGATGCAACAGGAAAAAAGGAACATGCAATCTATTATTTGAGCAAGAAGTTCACCAATTATGAGGTTAAGTACACCCTTTAAGAAAGGACATTTTGTGCCTTGACTTGGGTCGCTCAGAAGCTGAGGCATTATCTCTTGTCCTAATCTACTTACCTAATATCCAGAATGGATCCTTTGAAGTACATATTTCAAAATACAATGCCCACGGGCAGGCTCGCAAAATGGCAGATTCTGCTCACAGAGCTCGATATCGTCTATGTCACTCGCATTGCAATGAAAGCACATGTGTTTGGCCGATCATTTGGCAGAGAATCCAGTTGATGATGATTGCAATCCACTGATCACATACTTCCCATATGAAGAGGTCAACTCAATAGAGGAAGTAGTTCTGGATGACAGCCACGTGTGGAAAATGTATTTTGATGGGGCTGTCAATATCAAAGGAGTTGGTATCGGGGTATTCCTTATCTCACCTATTGGATAATATTACCCTGCAACGGCCCGACATAGATTCTTATGTACCAATAATACGGCAGAATACGAAGCTTGTATCATGGGTCTGAAAATGGCCCTCAATCTGGATGTGCATGAACTATTGGTTATGAGAGATTCTGACTTGCTTATCCGGCAAGCCCAAGGCGAACGGGAAACTCGAGACATCAAGCTTATTCCATACAGACACTGTGTGAAAGACCTGAGCAAAAGATTCAAAACCATCGAGTTCAGGTACATTCCCACGTTTCACAACGAGCTAGCTGACGCCTTGGCTACCTTAGCCTCGATGCTCCCTTATCCAGGCAACACTCATATTGATCCATTGGAAATCCAAGATCAACACGGTTACTGCAACACTATTAAGATAGGACCACATGGTGAACCATGCATCATGACATAAAATGATTCTTGAAAATAAGGGAATACCCAAAGCATGCCAAGGGATATCAAAAAAGAACTATAAAGCGGCTCGTCGACAGTTTCTTCTCGAATGGGTAAATTTTGTACAAAAGGACCCTAGATTTGAACTTGTTGATATGCATAGATGCCACATAAGCCGAGCGGATCATGAGTGAAGTGCATCGGGGGTGTGTGGACCTCACATGAATGGATATGTTTTGGCAAAGAAGATTCTGCGGGTAGGGTATTATTGGCTTACCATGGAGCGAGATTGCTTCAGTTTTGTGCACAAGTGTCACCAATGCCAGATTCATGGTGACCTGATTCACTTTCCACCTTCGGAGTTGCATCCCATTTCCTCTCCTTGGCCTTTTGTATCTTGGGGAATGGATGTAATTGGGCCAATCGAGCCAACGGCTTCAAATAGGCATATATTCATTTTGGTTTTAATTGATTACTTCACCAAATGGGTACTTTCAAAGCAGTCACCAAGAAATCAGTGGTATACTTTGTTCATTCCAACATCATCTGTCCCTTTGGTATCCCAAAGACCATTATCACTGACAATGCAACCAATCTAAATAGTCATTTGATGAAGGAGGTATGCGAGCAATTTAATATTATGCATCACCATTCTACCCTTTGTCGGCCAAAAGCCAATGGAGTCGTTGAAGCGGTGAATAAGAACATCAAGAAGATTCTTAGGAAGATGATCCAAGGTTCCAGACAATGGCATGAAAAGTTGCCTTCTGCCCTTTTGGGATACCGCACGACTGCTCGCACATTTGTCCGTGCAACTCCTTATCTATTGGTATATGGAACGAAAGTTTTAATACCGGCTGAAGTTGAAATTCCCTCCCTTCGAATTGTTGTGGAGTCCGAGATTGAAGATACATAATGGGTAAAGACCCGATTATAACAACTAAAGTTGATTGATGAAAAACGGCTAGCCATAGTGTGCTTTCGCCAGTTATACCAGCAAACAATGGCACGCGCTTAAAACAAGAAAGTGCGCCCGAGGCACTTCGAGGTAGGGCAATTCGTTCTGAAACGCATTATTGCACACCAAGTAGAAACTAAAGGAAAGTTCTCCCCAAACTGGCAAGGACCTTACATCATCAAGAAAGTGTTACCAAAAGGGGCTTTGCACTTGGTAGATGAAGAAGGATGGGTACCAGACATGACTATTAACGCAAATGCAGCCAAAAGATATTATTTCTGATATATACCCACTGTGGAACTTTTGCGCACGATTTTCTCTGATCGAGATGATGAAGTCTATCATTGCTTGCTATTCCAAATAGGTGTCACCCTTTCGTTAACTCTTTTGAGTTGTATTTGTCTTCTTTGTTTTTCACTTTTTGGAACCTATATACTTGCAAAAACAAAAAAAAGAGAAGAAAAAAAAAGGAAAAAAACAGAAAAAAAGAAGCCAAACAACAAATCTTTTGAGTTATTAAAATGCCCGACCTGATTCCAAAAGGATACGTAAGCAGCCTTACCCTGGGTTCGGTCTCATCGCAACAAAAAATCCATATTCCCAAACTGGGGTAGTAGTTTGTTTTATTTTGCGGGTTTTCTATAGAAACGGTTCCAAAAGTTGTAATTCAGTTCAAGGTTCTCTAGACCTTTTCCCTTTTAAGAACTTCTGATCGATCTTTGAGAATATTTCAAGTCCCCAGGGGCGTTGGGAAACCTTTCGTATGCCGTACCTTAGTTGAAAAAAAAAAAAGAAGAAGAAATGAGAGATTCTTATCGGTGAAAACCCGTATGGGCATTGTAAGGCGACAGTGAGCAGAGAAATAAGAGAATCTTATTGGTGAAAACTCAAATGGGCACCATAAGGAAACAATGAGTAGAGAAATGAGAGTGGTCAGTTAGCGAAAACCCGCAAAGGGCGCTACTAGCCGAATGAGGGTCTTCGATACCCCTGCATGACCACAACCAAGACCATTTCAAGATGAACATTTGCGATGTATTTTGAGAATTAGACATCTTAGAAGGATCATGCGTCTAGTCCAAAATGCATGTTATGATTCATTAAAGTTGGCACATACCTCCAGATAAGTTTCCCTATTCCTTTTCCCGTAAGGGACACCTTTTGTTTAAGCACAATTCTAATTTCAATTATTCTTCTATTTTTACCCATAATTTTTCTTTGAGTCCCCTTCGGTCTAATTTTGTATCAAAATCGAAGCAAAGAAATGGCTGCAAAACTGGCTATAGTTTCCCCGTAATATCTAGCACAATTTGGGGAATATATGGCATTGACGAAGGCAAATCCATCTGTGACTCATTTGATAAGGCGAACAAAGTGTCTCAAAGAAACTGAAAAGGTATCTTAAGCAAGACCTGCTTCATGAGAAAAGTTGATAAGCACTACGGGTACAAACTGGTACTGGATGAAAGACAACTGAGTTTGATTTTAAAAGGAGATATTGCCTTGCCTTAGAGACAAGGGTTAACGGTACCATGGACATCCGAGTATGAAACACTCATGGGCAACGTCGAAAAACAACATCTCCAGAATACAAAACAGAGTATCCGAGCACCTCGATACCACACTGATAGAATCATTTCTTCAACAGCGGAGTTGCCGTGAATTTAAACTACAACAGGGCATCAAGGCCACAAACCAACCACCACTTTGAAAACTCACAAATTTTTCTTTGTTTGAAGGAGGAACAAAGAAGTTCAGAATGGCGATTCTCAAAGGACAAATGACACCAAATGTAATCTCCTTAAAATATCCATTTTTCTTTTATTTTCAGCATTTATCACTAATGTTTACACCTCCCATTTTCATAGCTTAACTCAGGTAGAACCGTTTGCCTAGGGGGATCCAGCTCATAGTTCCGGGTAGAAGCACTCTTCGCTCAGTTTGTTTTACGTAGCTTAAATCAGGCATAACCTTTTCGCCTAGAGGGATCCAGCTCATAGTTTCAGGTAGAAGTACTCTTCAGCCAGGTTGTTTTACGTAGCTTAACTCAGGCAGAAACTTTTCGCCTAGGGGGATCCAGCTCATAGTTCCGGCTAGAAATACTCTTCACTCAAGTTGTTTTATGTAGATTAACTCAGGCAGAACCTTTTCGCCTAGAGGGATCCAGCTCATAGTTCCGGGTAGAAGTACCCTTTACCCAGGTTGTTTTACGTAACTTAACTTAGGAAGAACCTTTTTGCCTAGGGGATCCAGCTCATAGTTCTGGGTAGAAGTACTCTTTATCCAGGTTGTTTTACGTAACTTCACTTAGGAAGAACCTTTTTTCCTAGGGGATCCATCTCACAGTTCCGGGTAGAAGTACTCTTCGCTCAGGTTGTTTTGTGTAGCTTAACCCGGGTAGAACCTTTTCGCCTAGGGGGATCCAGCTTATATTTCCAGGTAGATGTACTCTTCGCTCAGGTTATTTTGTGTAGCTTAACACGGGTGGGACCTTTTCGCCTAGGGGGATCCAGCTGATATTTTCGGGTTGAACCACTCTTTGCTCAGGCTGTTTTATGTAGCTCAATTCAGGTAGAACTTTTTCGCCCGGGGGATCCAACTTATAATTCTTGGTAGAAGTACTTTTCGATAGGGTGTTTTACGTAGCTTAACTTAGATAGAACCTTTTCACCTAGAGGTATTCAACACTTTATTAGTAATACATGGTAACAACCCCTGGTTACACCACTCCTCAGTAATACAGGGTGCCAACCCCTAGTTACACTCCTTTTAGTAATACAGGGTACAAACACCTGGTTACATATCCTCTTGGTAACGTAGAGTACACAATACCTCGTTACAAATTTTATCTCCTTCATCTTGTTTATACTACTGTTTTTGCATGCCTTTCAGAAGATTAGATAGTTTATAACTTTCACCGATAACTCACAAAATTTTCCTAGTCCAGACTGGGCAAAAAAAAAAATTTTGTTTTGTTCGTCTTTGATGGTTTTGCATGCCCCGCCGCAGAGCACAGGTTGTGACAATCGGAGCTTGCAGTTTTAGTTATCATCAGAAGGACGATCAGAGGATAGTTGGAGTTAACTTTTACAATGTGTCAGCAACCCAGCTTCTCAAGATTCATCTTCTCAAATTTTGATCCAGAAAGCAAGCAATCGATATTGAGTCATAATCTTTTCTTCAAAGAAAATCAAGATCCAATCTAAGGTCAACACAAGCAAGCAAGTTAAGAATCAAGATTTGACTCCAGAAGACACATAGATAGGAATTTTGTAACTCTTAGCTTGTAGGAATATGTAGTTCTCTTCTTATTTTGATCTAAGCAACAAGTAACAGTAACAACAACAGTAGCAGCAACAGTCTTAACTCCAGTTTTCGATAGTCCCAACTACCAAATTTTCTCAGAACTACACCGACCTGATTCCTTTATAGCCAAGGATATGTAGGCAACATCGGAAGTAAGGTTCGGTCATCTTTTTCAAAAATACTTTCATTAGAGTCATGGTGAGCAAAATTAGTCATGACATTCACTATCATTGCACGAAAACTCTTCATGTTCTCGATCAAAGAGGGGCAGTTGTAAATGCCTAATTTTTTGCTCTTTCTTCTTTTTTCTCTTTGATTATATCTTTTAGTATTATTGAGTGTGTATTTTTATCTTTTATTTTTTATATTTTAGAATTAGTTTATTTTAAATAGTTGATAAAGGGGATAAAGGATTGAGCTAGCCATTTTAAAGACAAAATTGGCCCAATTTGGACCAAAATTGGCGGCCCGGGATCCGGTCCAGGTTTGTTGTATGAGAGACGCCTTAAAACTACGTCGTTTTGATAAGTGAAGTGAGATTAAATCTCATCTGTTCATATCACTTTGATCTAAGGGTTCCAATTCACTCTCCACCCCATTTATATAAAGCCTCAAGATCATAAATTTAGCCCCCATTTTTCCCTATTCTCATTTCTTCTTCCTCTCTCCTCACTCTGTCATCACTCTCTCGTCTCTTTGTGTCTCTACCGCACCCCACGGTGGCTCCGCCGGCCGAAAATCGCCCACCGGCAGCGGACCATCTCTAATCAACCCTATTTATTCAGCATCTCCTTGTCTCTTCCTCCTCTTTCCAAATCCAAATCCCAAATTCCCGAATCCTCTCCAAACTCCACAAATCTGGCCAAATCCAAAACCCTAGCCACCCAAAATTGCCTCTTTTCTTTCTCAAATTAGTGACAAATACGGACACCCAACCCCACAAAACCTATATAAACGTGCACTTTCCCCATAATTTCACCCCGAAAAATGCTCCGCCACCTGCCAGCCACCCCACTGTCCCGCCTCCATTGCCACACCATTGTCATACCATTTCTCCTCTATTTTAGCCTAGTCGTGACCCAAGAACACACGTTTCTTTGTAGTATGATGCTGATTTCATTGAATTTAACGTCTACCACAATGAAACGAGCGTTTCAAGGTCGGACAACCGCTGCCCGAGGCCCCTCGACATGTTCTCGTTGATCTATTTGGCAACACATGCCTCTGGAATTGGTATAAACTTGAACTCAAATCTTTTCATCCATGTTTCGAACTTTTGTTGCACAACTGTTTTATCGTAGTTTCTTTGTAGTGTAAATTTACTAGCGATCGTTTTAGTTAGCTCTTAATCTTGTTTCTGATTTTTATTTCTTTGTTTAACTTAACTAATTATTCCAGTTTGCCTCAATGTTAATATGTTTTTGCTTTGTGTTAGTCGTTTGAGTCTCGATTTCATGTTTAGTGTTTCTGATTTCGTTTTTGTTTAAGATCGTGAGTTTCATGAATTTCTTCATTGATCAGTGCATCATTTTGTTAATTTTAGTCATTAGGTTCTGGGTTTCTCTTAGTTGATTATTAGTTCAGTTGTTAAGTATAGTTATGTGTTCTTTCTATCTTAGTTTGGTTTGAATAACATGGTTGGTACTGATTTATTTAAAAGCTAAAGAGTAGATGAGTAATCATGTATTAGGGTACATTAGCTACTTACATCTAGTGTTAGGGTGGCTGAAATACTCCCTTTTACCCCATGCTTCTACCACAGTTGTTGAAGGACTGTCCTTTCCTCTTTTGAACAGTTTTTAGCACGCAAAGGTGAGTTTTTGAGTAGTTTTTTGGGGAACAAAAGTCAGTGTTTTTGGACAGGCTTTTGGAGAACCAAAAGTTGTCCAAAAGTGACTTTCTTTGCTTACTTAAGGGCTGCTCCTTTCATATTTTAAGAACACGGAGATAACATCTTTATAGTCTAAAAGAACGAAAAGCTTGAAAACTTTGAGTGATATTTTCCAAAGAGTAAAAAATCTTCTAGGATATACATAGTTCTTGAATTCGTTTTTAGTTTCTTTCTCCTTTGAAAGTTGTTGCGTTTCTGGGTTTTCATTACTGCCCGATTTTCACTGTCTCTTTACGGCTGTTGTTGTTCCGTTTTGGCTGCTATTTCTCCTTGCTTTTTCTGATGTCTTTGCTGTTAAAATTCTGCTACTATACTGCTGTATTTCAGCATTTCAGGTAATTCTTCATCCTTTGTAATGCAGATTTTAACAGCAATTGGTGAATATTTGAGCATGTTTAGATTTATTTGAAGCATCTTCAAGGAAATTTGCAATATGGATGAATGTTGAGATTTCAATCTTGAAATCACGCTTGGGATCATAATGTTAAAATAGAGCAAATGCTAGAGTGATAATCATACTTGCACAGTGCACTAAAAGTCGAGCAATGTATATACATATATATATATATGTGTGTGTGTGTGTGTGTGTGTGTTATTTAAGATATGTATATACATATACTTAGTGACGGACCCAGGATTTTATTCAAGAAAGTTCAATCTTATACTTATATAACTTTGGTCGTAAAATAGTAGTTGTCAAGTGGGTTCAAATAAAATATTTATACAAAATTTGCGTTGCTTGAATCGTTATTTATACACATACACAATATTATATTTTGGTGAAGCGAGTTCAATGAACCCGCTTGGCTCCACGTGAGTCCGCCACTTCATATACTGGGTTGGTGTTTAAAGCCAATTTCTATTTCTGGGATAAGTTATTTAAGAGATATATGGTATTGTTAACTCTTCAAAAGAAACAAAAGAATTTTCTTTTTGGGAAGAGTAATACTATTATATTAAAGTTCATCAATCCCACACTGCTAGGGAAAAAAAACACTACAAGAAAAGGTGTAATTCCTGGAGGTTTTTTCTTAATTTTGTAACGGTTTCGGACCCGCCACAAGGAACTCCATGGTTATCATCGCCACAAGGCTTTTGTGACAATTTTAAAGAACTTCCACGACGCAAATTAAATTTGTGGTTAGTGGGGGTTTTAAAGTCGGGCGGGTTCTAACTTCCTTTATATGATTTTAATGCTAAAAAATAATAATTTGTGGTGATTTGTAACTGTGGCAATATAATCTGCAATTTTTGAAAAATAATTAGTGACAGTGTATAACCATCACAATATGAGCTTTATGTTAAAAATAATTAATTAGTTGGGGTATATAATCGCCACAATATAATCCGTTTTACAAATCTTAATTTGTGGGGGATTAATTACCATCACAAGTTGAATATTGAAATGTGTTCTTTTCTCATTAAATATTGCATGATTAAATAACTTACGTCAGCATATGCATAAACAAGAAAATAAATTATATACTAAATAATACTCATTATATAACAGAAATCAAATTTCATTGAACATCCACAATAGCAACAGTCACAAATTCAAGTACTACAAATC
>ML399265.1:0-30531 GCA_005239525.1 Nicotiana knightiana | reverse complement strand
GTCACTTTAATTGGAAAAACTCCCATACCCCCTTTGGGGGTGTATAGAAAAGGAGGTGTGACAAGTCTATCACTCTACGCAAGTCTACTCTCAAGTCTTAATGTGAAATAAAGGAATTAAACGAGCAAAGATAACTCAATTAGTACAATTATAGCATGGTGTGGACCTAAGTCTACCTAGACATAATTGGGAATTCTAGCATACGTACGAACACTCGTCACCTCATACGTGTGGAGGTCCCACAACATGTAACACATAAGAATATAACACCTACAGGGTAAATTCTCCCTCACAGGACTAGACATAAGACTTACCTCGCTCCTAAGTTCCATAACCGGCTCCAAAGCCTCTCTAACCCCTCAAACCGATGCTCGTCGAACCAAAACAAGTCAAAAAATGTGCAAACCAATAAGAATATACTCTAATACCCATAATTAATCGATTTATAACAATTTCCGACTCCGCTCGAAAAGTCAATAAAGTCAACCCTTGGGCCCACGTGCTCGGATTTCAAAAATTATCGAAAATAATTATTACCATAACTTATGCAGTATATATTTCGAAAATCATCTAATTTCATCCATGAATTGACCCTCAAATCAAGAATTTACCATCTCATAACTTTGGGGCTCAAAACCTCAATTTTTTTACAATCCAACACGGATAAAAATAATAAGCAACGATAGGTATAAAACAAGGCCGTGAAATCACCTCAAACGAAGCTCTAGAACTCAAGATATACTCAAAATACTAAAATGATCAGTCTGTCCATTTAAAACACTGTCCGGGTAATTTTTGTTCTTTATTCGCGGAACACCTTCGCGTTCGCGAAGAGCAATTTTTCGCATTGACAGTCAATCTAAATTTCCTTCTTCGCGTTCGCGGGACCTCCCGCGCGTTCGCAAAGAACAAAGTCCGCACCAGAAACCAACAATTTTTTCCGACACAGAAATTGGCATAACTCTCTCATACGACCTCAGAATTCGATGATTCTTGTTGCTATGGCTCCGTAATTACGATAAGGATCTAATGGTTCAATACTATCACAAATCAAAGGTCGTTTTCTCAATATGGTACCCTTTATGTCCAAAGAAACGATGTTAAAACATCAAATAAGAGCGTGATACAACCCAAACACATCCGAAACACACCCGAGCCCTTGGGACCCCGTCCAATTACACAAACCAGTCCCGAAACATAACACGAACCCACTCGAGGCCTCAAATCACACCAAATAATATCAAAACCATGAATCGACGATCAAATCCTTTTTTTAACTTTCAAACATTCAAACTTCGACGAACGCGTCCGAATCACACTTAAACATTCCGGAATGACGCCAAACTTTGTGCACAAGTCATAAATCATAATACGAACATATTCCAAGGCTCAGAATCCCAAATGGACATCATTAACACCAAATTCCACTTTAAATCAAACTTAGGAATTTCTAAAACCTTCAAAATATTAACTTTCCACAATAAACATCGAAATGCTCTCGGGCCACCCGATGCTTAATCCGAACACACGCTCAAGTACGAAATCATCAATAGAACCTATTGGAACCTTCAAATCCCGATTTTGAGATCGTTTACTCAAAAGTCAAACCTTGGTTAACTCTTCTAACTTAAAGCTTCCGAATTGAGAATTTTCCTTCTGAAACAACTCTGAACTTCCCGAAACTCGATTTCGACCACACGTACAAGTCATGATACATTAAGTGAAGCTACTCAAGGCCTCATATCGCTGAACGATATGCTGAAACTCAAAACGACCAGTTGGGTCGTTACATTTTGTGTACTGAAACCTTCCTTATTTGAATTGTGTGCAGTACAGCAGATTTGAAAAGGAAAAGTAATTTAAAATTTTTAAAAAGAAAAGGAAGAGTAAGATTTGTCTTTGAATGTTTATCCCTTCGTGCTTTTACTTTTATTTGTTCAATTTCAAAACAAAAAATAAATTACAAAATTAATGTTTTAGATTCATTCAAATTACGTAATTGCATTGCGATCATCCTTTGTTTTTCTCTAAAATAATATTTTACAACTGAATTTTCATCACAATTACAAATTTTAATATTACAATACATAATAATTCGTAGGAACAATATTGCTGTAATGTATTAAAATGTTCACATTGAAATAAAATAAAATTTTTAAAATATAAAATATTTATTAATTTAAACTATGTTAGAAGTTTTAATATTTTTAAAGTCAATTAGAATAACATATATCAATGTGTTATACACAAAAATTTAATGCACATTACTTTTATTATTAACTACTTATTTATTTAATAACTATGATTTGATTTTAAAAATTAACAAACTGACATAACAAATTAAACAGTTTGAATTTCGAATCAAGAAGTCGATTGAAAAATAAAGGAGATAGTATTTCTACTTTGATCTATTTAATCAATGTAATTCCTAAATTTGCAGAGCTTTTTAGTTTTGAACTATGTACCTATGATCTATTGCTTTAGAACATTGAGTCAAACATATTTTATTTTTAGACTTATAATCATCATTTTTATAAACTTATTCTTAATTTTATTTTATATCTCAAACACATTGTTTAAAATTATTTATGCAATTTTATAATTTTATACTAATTATTATAAGTTCAAGCGCTATACACGTACTCTAATACTAGATTTTATATATATATATATATATATATATATATATATATTCAGAAAACCGGAGCTTATATTTTGATGGTTAAGTTTTCTAATATGTTAAAAAAAATAAAAAAATAAAAAGGATAAGAAATAGGAGTATAGTGAAAAAGTGTGTGAAGTAGAAGAGGTTAGTAGCGAGCAAACGAAAGCTGATTACTAAAATCGTTGTTGATAATGATAACGTGAAAAGATAGTAACTCTTCTTCTTATTTTTTTTTTATCCAAATGCATGAAAACACTTTCTCTACATAAATTTAATAATTTTAATTCAAATTAGGTTATAGCTTGATTTTTATTTAAAAATATATTATCTTAATAACTTTTTTACTGTTACTAATATTATACGTAACTCAAATTCTGTCATCTCATATAAAATCGAGGCCCATAAATTGCCATTATAACAGTGCATTTGACATAGAAGTGACACCACGTAGCCGATCTGAGCACTTTTATTTAAAGTATTCAATTTTCGAAAATTATTAGTTTTAGTATATGTGTATTGTACGTGCGTACCACACAGAATATATAAATTTTATAATATTTATGACATGCAATTGTAGAATTTTTATGAAATTGATTTTATTTAAAATTTTATAATATTTATTACGAAGGATTCTTATGAAATTGATTTTATTAAACCTTCCTACATATTTTTAATAAGAATCTAGTAGATAAAATTTTATTAATTTTAACTATTAAAAATTAGCAAAGAAGATATTGTAGTCCAAAAAAATAGGTTATTGCAGTTATGTCCTTTCCCTATGAGTTTTATGCTTTTATAATAAAATAGGCTCTCCTTTTTCTAAATGAATTTGGAGAATATAATACATTCTTAAATTAAATTAGTAATAGGACATTATAATATATTTTCGAATTAAATTAGTAATAGAAATTTTTAAGAAGTATATCTTAAAAGTGATAGGATTACATGACTAAAGATATTTACTTGTTGAATTTTATATGAATTAGATCGCCCGAAAGTAATTATACTAATAGAATTTCTAAAGGTAATCATCTAGAATTTTATTTATGTCCTTTTTTATGAGTTATTATACTTAATATTATTAGGTTATTTTTGTCAATCGATATTTTATTCATGCGTTTATAATAATATAGATAGATAGATAGATAGATAGATAGATAGATAGATAAATAGCTATAGATAGTATAGATTTAAAGTTGAATCATTTTTAGCAAACTCCAAATCACTCATGTAGTTGCTACTGTTTTTTCACCATCATCTTCTTCAAACTTTCGCAAACTCCGAGTCGCTCTTGTAGTTGCTACTGTTTTTTTCCCATAACCTTCTTCAAACTTTCGAGTCACCTTTACACGGGGATTTTTAATCGTATTTTATATTTGTGTCACCATTTAATATGTATCTTATTTTTAAAATTTATTGATTTGGTAGCCAGCTGACAAAAAATTCGTAATAGTATGACAATTATACTCCTGACAAAAGATATAAAACCTGCATCATGTATTAATCGCATGATCTGCAACCTCATTCGTGAAAAAAGATCTCCTCCTCTCCTCTCAGCAGCTTTATCAAAAAACCAGAAACTAGAACCAGAATCATCTTCAGAATCACACTTGCATGAAGTTGTTTGACGGATATAGCATGAAGTTTTCACTATAGATCTTCAAAAACTTTTCAAAACTTAAAATTTAATGCGTGAACGAATATAGAAAAAACTTGTTTCATGTTGAAGCTTGAAGTTTAAATCAAATACAATCTAAAACTCCATGTTAATGTAGCATGAAGTTGTTTCACGTTGAAGCTAAGAATTCATGCTAATGTAGCATGAAGTTGTTTCACGTTAAAGCTAGAACTTCATGCTAATATATATATATATATATATACACACACACACACACACACATATAATGGACCTCACCAAATAGGTTGTTATAATTCGAATCAGGGAAAGATACAGATACCCTGGCTTCTTACCAAATATTACGCACGATTCCATGAGGATATTTTATAAAAATATCGAGGCGTGCAGACCAATTCCATCATAATTTGTGCACTGCCGTGGGTCGAACGGCACGAACCATAGATACACCTATTAAACTGTCGAGGCGAATGGCCTGCTCCCATAAGAGTGTGGTACATAAATCCTGTCGAGGCGAACGGTCCCATCCCATTAGGATAAGAAGCTTAAACGGGTCCTTAACCCCCACTCATGAATAAACATGTGAGTTATAATTTTTAAGGAAATCGTTCAATGAAAACGCATAACGCATGAGAAATCCGTAAGAGAAACACCAATATTCCACGGTAAATCATGAAACTCGCAAAATCTATACAATAGCAAGTCTATCACTCTACGCATGTCTAGTCTCAAATTCTAACATATAATAAAGGAATCTAATAGGCAAGAGACAACTTAAATAGTACAGTTATATCATGGTGTGAACCTGAGTCTACCCGGACAATAACATGAATATAACTACGTACGGACTCTCGTCACCTCGTGCGTACGTAGCCCCCGCAACAAGTAGCAGATATCAATTACAACACCTAGGGGTAGTTTCTCCTCACAAAGTTATACAGGAGACTTACCTCGCTTCGAAGTTCCTTAACCGGCTCCAAAGCCTATCTAACACATCAAACCGATGCACTTCGCTCCAAACTAATCAATCAATGTGCAAAGTACTCTAATATTCATTATAATTCTATTTATAACAATTTTCAACTCCGCTCGAAAAGTCAATAAAGTCACCCTCGGGCCCACATGCCTAGATTCTAAAATTTTTTGAAGATAACCATTACCCATAACATCATGAACTCAAATATATAATTTATTCTCAATTCCGTGCCCAAATTCATGGTCAAAATCCAAAAATATAAATTTCTAGGTTTTCTACCAAAAATCCCAATTTTTACCAATTTTCATGCTTAAATCCGTATATAAATCATTTATTTAACTCACAAGGTGAAGAAAGTACTTACCCCATTATAGTTGATGAAGATGGCACTCCAAAATCGGCTCCCATAGACGAAATGAAGTGAAATTGAGCCAACCCCTCATTTTTAAAGAAGCACACTGCCCATCCCGACCTTCGCACCTGCGGTCCAATAGCCTCTCCTGTGGCTCCGCACCTGCGAAAATTTCATTGCAGGTGCGACTCTAGCTCGGCCCAATAGTTCTCGCATCTGCGCCCCATGTAGCGCATCTATGCTTCCGCTTATGTGGTCCTCAAGTGCTCTTGTAATGACCCGACTAGTCGTTTTGAGCATTTGCACTTTGCTCGGTAGTTTACAGGTGTGAATAACTCCATATGATGTATTTTGACTTATGTGAATCGTCGGTTTTGGTTTTAAGGTTATTCGGGATTGATTTGGACGAATGATTCTCAACTAGAGAGCTTTAAATTTGAAAGAGTTGACCGAGTTTGACTTTTTAGTATTTGACCTCGGATTAAAATTTTGATGGTTCTTTCAGCTCCGTTCGGTGATTTTGGACTTAGGATCGTGTTCGGATTGTGATTTGGATGTCCGTAGTTGAATTTGGCTCGAAATGGCGAAAGTTGGATTTTTTGGAAAGTTTGACCAATAGTGGACTTTTTGATATCGGGGTCGGGTTTCAATTACGGAAGTTGGAGAAGTCCCGTAATGTCAAATGTGACTTGTGTGCAAAATTTAAGGTCAATCAGACGTGATTTGATGGGTTTCAGCATCGGTTGTGGAAGTTTGAAGTTTCAAGTTCATTCATTTTTGGATTAAGGTGTGATTCGTCGTTTTGATTTTGTTATGTGTGTTTTGAGGCCTGGAGTAAGTTCGTATTACGTTATGGGACTTGTTATATAATGATCCGGCCGGTCGTTTTAAGAATTAACGCCCTGATCCCCTAATTACCATATCTCCCATGTCTATTTGTATTATTGGAACCTGTCGGTGCGTTGAGTGATGAAATCCGGGGTGATTTTGGACACATAGTCCATAAATGTGGAATTTAGCTTTAGAATTTGGCCGTAGCTAGAGCTATGTGAAGATGGATCCGGAATGGAATTCCGTCGACTTCGTTAGCTCCGTTGGGTGATTTCGGTGTTAGGAGCATACTCGGAATGTGTTCGAGGTCAGTTGTGGATTTAGGCTTGAATTGGCGAAAGTTAGAATTTCGGCGATTTCGACCGATAGGTGAAGTTTTGATATCGGACTCGGAATGGAATTCCGAAAGCGACAACAGGTCTGTAATGTCATTTATGACCTGTGTTCAAAATTTGAGGTCATTCGGATGAGTTTAGACGTGTTTCGGCGTCGGATGTGAATTCTAGAATTTTCCTAAGTTCTTAGGCTTGAATCTATGCATAATTGATGATTTTGATGTTATGAGATGTGTTTTTAAGGATCAACCAAGTTTGAATGAGGTATTAGGGTTGGTTGGTAGGTTTGGTTGAGGTCCCGGGGGCCTCGGGTGTGTTTCGGGTGCCCAAACGGGCATATTTTGGCCTAAGTTTTGCTGGTTTTTCTGGTTTTACAGCAGCAGATAAATGTTCTCTGCAATCGCGTGAATCAGTCTGCGATCGCATAGTGTTATATGGGGGTGGTCAAAAATTGTGCTTCGCGATCGCGGAAGTCCAGTTGCGATCGCATTGTTCTGGCCAGTTGGTCTCCGCAATCGCACGCCCATGATTACGATCGCGTAAGGTATCCTAAGGTTGGGTTAGGTGCAGTGTTTTGCTCTATGCGGTCGTGTGGCCTCAGACGCGATCGCATTGTTGTAGGATCAGAAGGTCCGCGATCGCAGACCTTTAATCGCGATCGCGATGAAGGAATTTCAGGCGCGTGTTTCATTACCCTCCGCGATCGCGACCCGTTGTACACGATCGCGTAAGGCAAATGCCTGGGCAAAATAATAAAACCCCAAATCCGAGGGTTTATGCCATTTTCATATTTTCGAATTTGAGAGCTCGGGAAGGGCGGTTTTTGAAGACTTTTGCACCTGGGTAACTTGGGTAAATGATTCTATCCCTTATAGATCATATTCCATGATTACAATCTTAAATTCAACCTTTAATTTCGAAAATTATGGAAAAAATGGGATGAACTTCATAGACCAAATTATAGAGGTTTGGTTGGGTATTTGACCTCCGATTTGAGAGATTCTTATATGGTTAGACTCGTGAGTGAATGGGTGTCCGAAAAATATAAATTTCACACGATTCCGAGACGTGGGCCCGGGGGACTTTTTGGGCGAATTTTCTAAATTCGCGTACTAGCTTATAAATAATTAGCTATCTTGTTCCCTTGAAATTATATTTACACCATGCAATCGATTTGAATAGATTTGGGCCACCCGGAGTCCGATACTTGTGGCAAGAGCTTGGTATTGAATTGATTAGCGCAGTCTAGGTAAGTGGCTTGCCTAATTCTGTGTTGGGGATCTTCCCTTAGGCTTTTTCATACTGATTTTGTTATATGGACGCCGTGTACGCGAGGTGACGAGTGCGTACACGGGTCATTGTTGCTAAAATCCTATTTTTACTCCCATGGAAACGCTCATTTCATTCATATATTACTGTTTCCTATCTTAATTGAGTAGATAGCCCAAGTGTAAGCATGCCTAACTGTTCTGACTTGAATTCCTCTTATTTGCTACTAGTCACATCATGCTTAGGTAGTTTTACGCTATCCTTAACTGTTGTTTTTCCTGGATTGTTTATTTAAGCCATAATTGACATACTTCTGTTTGGCATATTTAAATTGGGACTACGGATCGAGATCTGGGAGCTTTCCTCCTGTACTGCATTCATATTTAAATTGGGACTACGGACCGAGATACGGGAGCTTTCCCCCTGTACTGAGATGCATATTTAAATTGGGACTACGGACAGAGATCCGGGAGCTTTCCCCCTGTACTGCATAGCATATTTAAATTGGGACTACGGACTGAGATCAATGAGCTTTCCCCGTGTACTGCATTGCACATTTATTGTTGAGATATATGTTGTGTTGAGCTGAAGGCTCTCTTTATGTTATTAAATCTTTTCGTTTTCGTTAAACCTGTTTATCATTGCTTGTCTATTTTTCACTGTTTTAAAATTGTATATTGACTTGTTTTACAAACTCAGTAGGGCCTCCACCTGACCTCGTCACTACTTGACTGGGATTAGGCTTGGCACTTATAGAGTACCCAATGTGGAGTACTCACGCCCTTTCATGCGCATGTTTTCCTCATGTGCAGATACAGGTACCAACACTCAGTATCGTGGCTAGGAGTTGTCTACCAGCAGCCAGGAGACCGCGAGGTAATTCTGCTGCGTCCGCAGAATCCCACGAGTCCCCTTCTACTCTAGCATAGGCATAGAAAGACTTGTACATTTTCCCGATGTTTCATTGTATATAGCCATATTTGTTAAAGAGGTTGTGACTATGGTGACATTCCGGGTTTTGGGGAGTAAAATTGTATATGCTGAGTAGCTACGTTATATCTATTTGATATCCTTTCTGTCTTTATTTTATTAATTATGTTATTTCCCGCAAATTCTAGGCTTACCTAGTCATAGAGACTAGGTGCCGTCACGATACCTTTCGGAGGGTAAATTGGGTCGTGATAAGTTGGTATCAGAGCGTCTACGTTCATAGGAGTCACAAGTCACTAGCCGGTTTATTAGAGTCTCGCAGATCGGTGCGGAGACGTCTGTATCTATCTTCGAGAGGCTATGTAATTGTTAAGAACAATCAAATTCTTTGGAATTCCTTATCGTGCTAGTTACTGTCATCAAATTCCTAAACTCTATTCTAATCTTGTTTGCAGATGGTTCGTACCCGTACTGGACGTACTGATGACCAGGCACCCGATCCCCCAGTCAGAGCCACCAGAGGTAGGGGTCGGGTCTGGAGCAGGGGACGAGCACGCGGTGCAGCCCGAGCACTGGCTAGAGCATAGATAAAGGATCCCCCAACAGCTACAGTTGGAGGGTCACAGAAGGTCCCTATTGTTAATCCAGACCTCCAGGAGACATTGGCCCAGTTCTTGAGTGCCTTCAGTACTCTGTCTCAGGCGGGTCTACTCCCGATAGCTCCAGCTACATCCCAGGCCGAAGGAGGGACATAGACTCCCGTGGCCCATACTCCTGAGAAGAGAGTTCATATTGGGCAAGTCCCAGAGTATATTCCTATGCCCCCAGCAGCTCCAGCTCAGCATGATACTAGGATAGCTGTTCCTGAGGCAAAACAACTCCGACTTGAGAGGTATAAGAAGTACCACCCACCTGAGTTCAGCGGACTAGCTTCGGATGACGCCCTTGGTTTTCTTGAGGGGTGTCATCGCATTCTCTGCTCTATGGGTATTTTGGAGACGAGCGGGGTTTCTTTCACTGCTTTCCAGCTGAGGGGAGAAGCTTATCAGTGGTGGTGTGCTTTTGAGCTTAGTAGCCCGGACGAGGAGCTTCACTTACTTGGGCTCAGTTTTCCGAGATATTCTTACTTGAGTTTGTCCCTCATATCTTCAGGGATGCTTGGCATGCGGAGTTTGAGCAGCTACGCTAGGGTGCCATGACTGTGTCAGAGTATGCAGTCCGTTTCAGCGATCTGGCTCGCCATGCACCAACTTTGGTTGTCACTGTCAGAGAGAGGGTTCGACGCTTTATTGAGGGACTCCACCCAGTATTCGAACCAGCATGGCCAGAGAGCTGGAGACTGATATTACTTACCAGCAGGTCATGAGTATTGCCCAGAGGATTGAGATTATGTTGGCCCGGGACAGGGAGGAGAGAGAGGCCAAGAGGTCTCGAGAAACTGGTCATTTTTTAGGAGCTCGTGCACCAGCAGCACGTTATGGTAGGGTTTTGTGAGTCGCCCTATTCATTCAGCTCTTCCATCAGCCAGCGGTATTCCAGCTCCTCCTAACCTCTGGATCTTTATTATGCACCACCAGTATCTCAGGTGCCTCCTGCTCGAGGTGTTATCACTGGTCAGCCCAGCAGGCCAGTTCAGAGTCAGCAGCGGCCGCCACGTCCCCCGAGGGGTTTCTTTGAGTATGGTGACCCTCATCACATGATCAGAGATTTCCCCAAGGCGAGGAGGGGCGCACCACCTCAGACTTATCAGGACGCACCCCCTCAGATTTATCAGGCTCCGTGCCCTCCACCAGGTCCTCCAACTATTCTTCCAGCCCCAGCTGCTACCCCACCACCTCATACAGCTCGAGGTGAAGGTCGGGGAGTCAAGGTCACGCTAGAGGGGGAGGCCAGGCCAGGTACTATGCTCTTCCAGCCCGGTCCGAGGCCATTGCTTCAGATTCAGTCATTACAGGTATTGTTCCCGTTTGTCATAGGGATGCATCGGTATTATTTGAACCAGGCTCTACATATTCATNGTACTATGCTCTTCCGGCCCGGTCCGAGGCCATTGCTTCAGATTCAGTCATTACAGGTATTGTTCCCGTTTGTCATAGGGATGCATCGGTATTATTTGAACCAGGCTCTACATATTCATATGTGTCTTCCTATTTTGCTTCACATCTGGGGATAGTCCGGACTCTTTGAGTTACCCTGTTTATGTTTCTACTCCGGTGGGAGATTCTCTTGTTGTGGACCACGTATATCGGTCATGTTTGATTACTATCAGTGGTTTTGAGATCAGAGCTGATTTGCTACTATTCAGTATGGTAGATTTTGATGTTATATTGGGTATGGACTGGTTGTCTCCCTATTATGCTATTCTTGATTGTCAAGCCAAGACCGTGACGCTGGCCATGCCAGGATCTCCGACGTTAGAGTGGAGAGGATCCTTGGAGTATACTCCCCGCCGAGTCATTTATTTACTTAAGGCTCAGCGGGTGGTTGGAAAGGGGTGTGTTGCATATTTGGCTTATGTGAGAGATGTTAGTATTGAGACCCCTACAGTGGAGTCAGTTCCAGTTGTCAGAGACTATTCTGATGTATTTCCAGCTGATCTTCTGGGTATGCCACCTGATAGAGACATTGATTTCGGCATTGACTTGTTGTCGGGCACTCATCCCATTTCCATTCCTCCTTATCGCATGGCTCCTCATGAGTTGAAGGAGTTGAAGGAGCAGTTACAGGAGTTTCTTGAAAAGGGATTCATCAGGCCTAGTGTATCACCTCGGGGCGCTCTGGTATTATTTGTGAAGAAAAAGGATGGCTCGATGCGTATGTGTATTGACTACCAGCAGTTGAATAAGGTGACAGTGAAGAACAGGTATCCATTGCCTCGCATTGATGATTTATTTGACCAGTTACAGGGTGCTAGAGTGTTTTCCAAGATTGATCTACGTTGGGGTTATCATCAGCTGAAGATTCGGGAATCGGATATCCCGAAAACTGCCTTCAGGACCAGATATGGCCACTATGAGTTCCTTGTTATGTCATTCGGGCTGACCAACGCCCCAACAACCTTCATGCACCTGATGCACAACATATTTCGGCCTTATCTTGATACTTTCAGCATTGTGTTCATTGATGACATTCTGGTATATTCTAGGTCCCAGTAGGACCATGAGCAGCACTTGAGGACCCAGACATTGAGGGAGAATAAGTTGTATGCCAAGTTTTCTAAGTGTGAATTTTGGCTTGATTTTGTGGCATTCTTAGGCCACGAGGTGTCTTCGATGGGATCAAAGTATATCCGAAGAAGGTGGAGGCAGTTCAGAGTTGGCCCAAACCTTCCTCAGCTATTGAGATCCGCAGTTTCCTCGATTTGGCTGGGTATTATCGTCGTTTTGTGGAGGGATTTTCATCCATTTCAGCACTTATGACCAGACTAACCCAGAAGGGTGCATCTTTTATATAGACTGGGGAGTGTTAGGAGAGATTTGAGAAGCTTAAGACAGCCCTGACTACAGCTCCTGTGTTGGTTTTGCCTACCGGTTCCGGATCCTATACAGTTTATTGTGATGCTTCAAGGATTGGCTTGGGAGCAGTGTTGATGCAGGACAGCAGGGTTGCCTATGCGTCCAGGTAGTTGAAGGTCCATGAGAAAAACTACATTGTTCATGATCTCGAGTTGGAAGCGATTGTTCACGCCCTGAAGATATGGCGTCATTATTTATATGATGTTCCCTATGAGATATTCACGGATCACTGGAGTTTGCAGCACATATTCAGGCAGAAGGATCTAAATTTGCACCAGCGTAGGTGGTTAGAGTTTCTAAAGGACTATGACATCACTATATTATACCACCCGGGGAAGGCCAATGTGGTGGCCGACGCCTTGAGTCACCGGGCGGAGAGTTTGGCATACTTTCATGCAGTTGAGAGGCCTCTAGCCTTAGATTTTCAGTCCTTAGCCAGTCAGTTCGTGAGATTGGATCTTTATAAGCCTTGTCGGGTATTAGCTTGTGTGGTTGCTCGATCTTCCCTTCATGACCGTATCAGAGAGCGCCAGTATGATGATCCCCACCTTCTGGTTCTTCAGGATAAAGTCTGGCAGGGTGATGCCAGAGATGTGACTATAGGAGAGGATGGGGTGATGAGGATGCAGGGCCGTATTTTTGTGCCCAACGTAGATGGGCTTCGGGAGTTGATTCTTGAGGAGGCCCATAGTTCGCGGTATTCCATCCATCCGGATACCGCGAAGATGTACCAGGATCTTAGACAGCACTATTGGTGGCGAAGGATGAAGAAGGATATAGCAGAGTTTGTAGCCAAGTGTCTCAATTGTCAGCAGGTCAAATGTGAGCATCAGAGACCGGGAGAGTTACTTCAGCAGATTGAGCTTCCAGAGTGGAAGTGGGAGCGGATCACCATGGACTTTGTGGTTGGACTTCCTCGGACTTTAAGGAAGCATGATGCTATTTGGGTGATTATGGATCGGCTGACCAAATCAGCCCATTTCATTTCGGTGCTGACTACATATTCATCGGAGAGGTTAGCGAAGATTTATATCAGAGAGATTGTCCGCCTCCACGGTATTCCAGTATCTATCATTTGAGATAGAGGTACACAGTTCACTTCACGGTTCTGAAGAGCCGTTCAACAGTAGTTAGGCACCAGGGTAGAGTTGAGCACAGCTTTTCACCCTCAGACGGACGGGCAGTCCGAGCGCATGATTCAGATCCTCGAGGATGTGCTCCGTGCATGTGTGATGGATTTTGGAGGGTCATGTAATCGATTCTTGTCTCTTGCAGAGTTTGCTTACAACAACAGCTTCCAGTCCAGCATTCAGATGGCGCCATATGAGGCATTGTATGGTAGGCGGTGCAGGTCCCCCGTGGGATGGTTTGAGTCGGGCGAGGCCCGATTGTTGGGTACATACTTGGTTCAGGATGCCCTGGACAAGGTGAAGTTGATTCAGGAGAGACTTCGCACAGCTCACTCCAGGCAGAAGAGCTATGCGGATCGGAAGGTTCGGGACTTGGCATTTATGGCTGGTGATCGGGTTTTGCTTCGGGTATCGCCTATGAAGGGTGTCATGAGGTTCGGGAAGAAAGGCAAGCTGAGTACGAGATTTATTGGACCTTTTGAGGTGTTGCGGTGTGTTGGGGAGGTTGCTTATGAGCTAGCCCTGCCTCCCAGCCTAGCAGGGGTTCATCCGGTGTTCCACATCTCCATGCTTCTGAAGTATCACGGTGACCCGACTCATGTCTTGGATTTCAGCTCAGTCCAATTGGACAAGGATCTATCATATGTTGAGGAGCCTGTGGCTATATTGGACAGGCAGGTCAGAAAGCTCAGGTCAAAGGATATTGCGTTAGTAAAGGTTCAGCGGAGGGATCATCCAGTCGAGGAGGCGACTTGGGAGACCGAGCAGGATATGCGGAGTCAGTACCCTCATCTTTTCCTAGTTCCAGGTATGTTTCTATGCTCGTTTGAGGACGAATGATTTTCTTAAAAGGGGAAGGATGTAACGACCCGGCTGGTCGTTTTAAGAATTAACTCCCCAATCCCCTAATAACCGTTTCTCCCATGTCTATTTATGTTATTGGAACTTGTCGGTGCGTTAAGTGATGAAATCCGGGGTGATTTTGGACACATAGTCCATAAATGTGGAATTTAGGTTTAAAAATCTGACTGTAGCTAGAGTTGTGTGAAGACAGATCCGGAATGGAATTCAGTTGACTCCGTTAGCTCCGTTGGGTGATTTCGGGGTTAGGAGCGTACTCGGAATGTGTTTTCGAAGTCAGTTGTGGATTTAGGCTTGAATTGTTGAAATTTAGAATTTCGGCGATTTCGGCCGATAGGTGAAGTTTTAGATATCGGACTCGGAATGGAATTCCGAAAGTGACAGTAGGTCCGTAATTTCATTTATGACCTGTGTGCAATATTTGAGGTCATTCGGATGAGTTTAGACGTGTTTCGGTGTCGAATGTGAATTATAGAATTTTCCTAAGTTCTTAAGCTTGAATCTATGCATAATTGATGATTTTGATGTTATGAGATGTGTTTTTAAGGCTCGACCAAGTTTGAATGAGGTATTAGGGTTGGTTGGTAGGTTTGGTTGAGGTCCCCGGGGCCTCGGGTGTGTTTCGGGTGCCCAAACGGTCATATTTTGGCCTAAGTTCATTGCTAGTTTTTCTGGTTTTACAGCAGCAAATAAGTGTTCTCTGCGATCGTGTGAATCAGTCCGTGATCGCGTAGTGTTATATGGGGGTGGTCAGAAATTTTGCTCCGCAATCGCATTGTTCTGGCCAGTTGGTCTCCGCGATCGCACGCCCATGATCGCGACCGCGTAAGGTATCCTAAGGATGGGTGAGGTGCAGTGTTTTGCTCTATGCGGTCGCGTGACCCCAGACGTGATCACATTGATATAGGATCAGAAGGTCCGCGATCGCAGACCTTTAATCGCGATCGCAATGAAGGAATTTCAGGCGCGTGTTTCATTACCCTCCGCGATCACGACCCATTGTATGCGATCGCGTAAGGCAAATGCCTGGGCAGAATAATAAAATCCCAAATCCGAGGGTTTATGCCATTTTCATATTTTCGAATTTGAGAGCTCGGGAAGGGCGATTTTTGAAGACTTTTGCACCTGGGTAACTTGGGTAAGTGATTTCTATCCCTTATAGATCATACTCCATGATTCCAATCTTAAATTCAACCTTTAATTTCGAAAATTATGGGGAAAATGGGATGAACTTCATAAACCAAATTATTGAGGTTTGGTTGGGTATTTGACCTCCGATTTGAGATATTCTTATATGGTTAGACTCGTGAGTGAATGGGTGTCCGAAAAATATAAATTTTACCTGATTCCGAGACGTGGGCCCGGGGGACAGATTATAAATAATTAGCTATCTTGTTCCCTTGAAATGATATTTACACCGTGCAATCGATTTGAATAGATTTGGGCCACCCGGAGTCCGATACTCGTGGCATGAGCTTGGTATTGAGTTGATTAGTGCAGTCCAGGCAAGTGGCTTGCCTAATTATGTGTTGTGGATCTTCCCTTAGGCATTTTCATACTGATTTTGTTATATGGACGTCGTGTACGCGAGGTGACGAGTGCGTACACGGGTTATTGTTGCTAAAATCCTATTTTTACTCCCATGGAAACGCTCATTTCATTCATATATTACGGTTTCCTATCTTAATTGAGTAGATAGCCTAAGTGTAAGCATGCCTAACTGTTCTGACTTGAATTCCTCTTATTTGCTACTAGTCACATCATGCTTAGGTAGTTCTACGCTATCCTTACCTGTTGTTTTTCCTGGATTGTCTACTTAAGTCATGATTGACATACTTTTGTTTGGCATATTTAAATTGGGACTACGGACTGAGATCCAGGAGCTTTCCCCCTGTATTGCATTCATATTTAAATTGGGACTACGGACCGAGATCTGGGAGATTTCCCCCTGTACTGAGATGCATATTTAAACTGGGACTACGGACAGAGATCCGGGAGCTTTCCCCCTGTACTACATAGCATATTACATTGGAACTACGGACTGAGATCCGGGAGCTTTTCCCGTGTACTGCATTGCACATTTATTGTTGAGATATATGATGTCCTGAGCCGAGGGCTCTCTTTATGTTATTAAATATTTTCGTTTTCGTTAAACCTGTTTATCATTGCTTGTCTATTTTTCACTGTTTTCAAATTGTATATTGACTTGTTTTACAAACTCAGTAGGGCCTCCCCCTGACCTCGTCACTACTTGACTGGGGTTAGGCTTGGCACTTATGGAGTACCGAATATGGAGTACTCACGCCCTTTCCTGTGCATGTTTCCCCCATGTGCAGATCCAGGTACCAGCACTCAGTATCGTAGCTAGGAGTTGTCTACCAGCAGCCAGGAGACCGCGAGGTAATTCTGTCGCGTCCGCAGAATCCCACGAGTCCCCTTCTACTCTAGCATAGGCATAGAAAGACTTATACATTTTCCCGCTGTTTCATTGTATAGAGCCATATTTGTTAAAGAGGTTGTGACTATGGTGACATTCCGGGTTTTGGGGAGTAAAATTGTATATGTTGAGTAGCTACCTTATATCTATTTGATATCCTCTCTGTCTTTATTTTATTAATTATGTTATTTCCCGCAAATTCTAGGCTTACCTAGTCATAGAGACTAGGTGCCGTCATGATACCTTTCGGAGGGTAAATTGGATCGTGACATGTTGGTATATTTGGACGTGGTTCTGAGGGGCTCGGGTGAGTTTCAGATAGTTTTGGGTTGTATTGCGCTCATTTTTTTTATGTTTCGACGTTGGTTCTTCAAACATAAATGGTACTACATTAAGCAAATGAGCTCCAATTTCTATTTTTATTGAAGCATTAGATCCGTATCGTAATTACGGAGCCATAACAAAAAATCATCGAATTTGGACATCGTATGAGAATTTTATGGTCATTTTATTAAGAATTGGGTTGTCAGATTTTTTAGATTAATTACGAAATTGCCACTGACTTCGTATTTAAAAATCTTCACTATTTCCAAATATTGAAACCAACATATCTCCTTCAATATAAGATCAAATATAGTGATTCAAGAGCCTAACTTGACTAGAATTTTACAAGAAATCCATTAGAGGCATCAAAAGTAAGTTTCAAGATTATTTGGCCCAAGAAATGAGGCAGAATAGTGTTCAAATGAGGGTTTTGTTCATTTAACATATTTTGAATTGGGGAGCTCGGAATTGGGCAATTCTTTAGGCGGTTTTCACCATATGGATTGGGTAAGTGTTCTCTACTTGATTTTGATTATATTTCATGAATCTATCTTCGATTTTAGCTTTTGGTTGATGAATTTTAAAGAGGAAATTGGAGGTTTTTGCCTAAAGCTTCATAATATGAATTTTTGAGTTTTGAACATCAATTTGGAGTCGTAATAGAGTGAAACTAGTATGGTTGGACTCTTAATTGAATGCGTTTCCGGATTTTATGTGTTTTGTTGGGTTCCGAGGCATGGGCCAGGATGTGATTTTTGGCCGGATTGGGATTTGATTTGGGATTCGATCTTTATCATTTGGAATTTTTTTCTTGGGCTTTATTTGATGTATTTGAGTTGCTTTTGGATAGTTTTGATCCGTTCAGAGGTCACTACGTACGTGATGGAATTTTTGGAGCATCGCTTGGCTTGCTCGGTATTATAATTTGCTTGTTCGAGGTAAGCGTCTTGCCTAACTTTGTTGAGGAAATTTTTCCTCCTATTTCACATTATTTTCTACATGAGGGGGTGATACATATATGAGATGACGAGCGTATATGTATGTGTGTGGTTAATCATGCTTGGGGTAGATTATATTATAATATGCCTTGTAGAACTACGTGACCTTCTTGATTCATGCCTCACTTGACTTCTAGATATTAAGAACATAGTATTAAATGTTAGAAATCAAGATTTAGCCTATTATAACTTGATCAAATTTGATGGGATTATGAGAATACATTGATGTGTCTAATTCGGTCACCCCTATGCATAATCATTAATACATTACTACAACCGATCTTCTTGAGATACTAGATTTTATACTTGTGTTGTGGATCATTTGTGAGATTTATAGAAGTATTTGAATAATACAGTTCTTGAGGGTTTATTTAAACATTGTTGGCTTGGAAAGTTGTGATTGGGATTTGTTTGGAATATCCGCTAAAAACACTCCCCTTGATATTATTTATGCTTCCTGTCTTGTTTGTCATTGATATACATATACTTGGTAAGGAAGAGTGTAATACACGAAGGGTGATGCCGTTCCATTGTTTGTACATTATCATGTGAAGGAGAGTGTAAAGCACGAAGGGTGATGTCGTACCATATTATTGAGAGTAAAAGCATGAAGGGTGATGTCGTGCCACGTTATGTGAGTGTAAAGCACGAAGAGAGATGCAGTGACATGTTATAAGAGTGTAAAGCACGAAGTGTGATGCCATGCCATTTTATCTATACTATTATGCTTTTATATCATCATGAGGTCATGGCTCGATGGGTGTTTCCGTGCAGGCGAGGATGAGGGACATGCATTATGTTGTGATATATGTTTTCTCATGTATATATTTATGTCTTTACCTAGAGGTGTTATTGTCGCGATCTTAGATTTGATGTGACTTGTTGCTATTGTTCTGTCATTTATCTGTATATCAATTGTTGTTGTGTCACTCATATATTATGCTTGTTTAACTTGCAAATATCATGCATATTTTCCTGCTTTTATAATTACACTCATGTCGTATCTATTCTGTTGCACTTGGCAAAAGCCTTCCATCATGCTAGTCATTCATGCCTCTACTTGTTAACTTGTAAAGATCGTGTGATTCCTTATTTTTTGTTATATATGTACTTAGGCCTCCATCATGCTAATTAGTTGAAGTTGATATTCCTTGTTTCCAATTGCTGTCTTCACTCACATGCTTTCCGCCTAGTTTGTTACTGTTGCCCACATGTATATCCTCTTTCATTATAGCTACTTGTGTATTTCCTACTTTGTAATTTCTATTATCAGTATTTCTATCATCTAGTTGGTTCTGTTATACATAATTTGGGTGAGGATGAGATAAAAGCACGAAGGGTGTTGCGTGTAATTGACTTGATATCTGAGTACATTTCTCATGCTAGGAAAGTTAAGAATTGATGGTTGTGGTTTATTGGTTTCATTCTAAGGAAATGATTGGTCGAGGTATTTGAAGATGCCAGAGTGTGGTCTCTGTTAACACTCGGTTATTGCTCTGTGTATCTGTTTTATGTATTCATCTCTATTATATCGTAGTATAGTTCTTTTTCTGATTTATGGTGCAGGTTTTATCAGAAAGTATCTTTTAAGTCGGGTGTTGACTCTGAAGATGCTCGTGCATTCCGGATATAACTGACATTTGTCCTTGGTAGCTTAGATTTGGTAATCTGTTTATATAAATTTCAAACAGATCGTGTAATTATTTATACCAGCTTTATAAATTCCAAGTATTAGAAGCTCATGAGTCGTACTACCAGTTCTTGGGTCAATTTGTAAATGTTCAGCTAATTCTTTACTATTTTTCTATAATCTCTTTTGGATTGTATTTTCTGTTAGTAGCTTTAAGGATAATTACACTTTATTTGCGCGTAATGGAGTCTATTTTATGTGTAGGTGAATTGGAGATGAAAGTAGAGCAAAAGGGATACTTAAACATGGAAAGTGTGCACGAGAACAGTGAAAAGGAGAGGCCAGGCAAAAGCCAGCTCAACCAGGTTTTAGCCTGGTGAGGCCAGCCAAAGGGCATGCTGAATCAGGCTTTAGCCTGGCGAGGCCAGCCAAAGGCCCAGGTCCAGTCCGAGTTTTGAACACTTTATTTGTTTCTCGGCTTGACTAGGATTTGACCTACATGTTTAGATCTTGTCCTAAACATATAAATAGACCCAAAAACGTCAGCTTGGGGGAGTTTTGGCGACCGAAGGCAAGAACATCACGTGGATAACTTTTGGATGAGAAAATCATAGATTTCTTCATCCCTTTTTCTTTTCTTTGTAATTTGTTTATACAAAATACTTGGAGAATTGTTACTACGAACATGAGTGGCTAAGAAATCTACGTTCTAGGGTTGTGGTTGACATGATTATTAACGTTTATTAACTATATCTTCGTTAATTCGGATTTCATCTTGTGGTTGTTTCTCTAATTCTGTGCATAATTGCTTAATTGTCTGGCCAGCAGTTGAGTTCTATTTACTATCTATGTTATGCTTGGGAAAGCCATGTTTAAATTAGAGTAGAATTAGAGAGAGATTGTTTCTGAACCCGTAGCTCGGGGGAATATTTCACGGTTAGGATAGGAATATACCTAACAGCCTTGCTTAATTAAATACTGTATTATATTTGTTCATGATAGACTCAATACCATAGGAATATAGGGTTGTTATATTGTGGGCAGGTGTGTAGTATTGTGGGAACATGCTATTCATATAAACGATCTGGTTAATTAGCAACCATAGATAATCTGGATTAACGAGTGTGATTATTGAACTTAATAGGATTTATAAACCAACCACAACCCTGGAATTTCTATATCCTCTGAAGTAAAGTCTCGTCATACAAAATCGTATTCTTGATAAATTAGTTGTTATTTGTTTAATTTCAGCAATAGTAGATTAATAGAAAAATATTACTCCTAAATATCTTGGAAAATTAATTGATTTTAGTTTGCTTAGTTAACGATCAATCTAAGTCTCTGTGGGTTCGACATCCGACTTTTGAGTCACTTTATTACTTGACGGCCACGTATACTTGCGTGTGTGTTTGGTCCCAACACGGTCCCGCTTCTACGGTGAAACGATCGCATCTACAGTCCTAGCACTGCCCAGCCAGGGTCCTCTCCTGCGCTTGCCTTATCACTTTTGTGGCGTCGCACCTGCGACCCTTTTTCAGTAGGTGCGATTGCACGAGAACTCAGGCCCTTCAGCAATACAACCAAGCTCCAAATTGATCTGTTGACCATCCGAAACCACCTCGAGGCCCTCGGGACCTCAATCAAACCTACTAACAAGTCTTAAAACACAATATGAACTTATTCGAGCCTTCAAATCACATCAAACAACGCTAAAACCACGAACCGCACCCCAATTCAAGCTTAATGAACTTTAGAACTTCAAACTTTTACTTTCGACGTCGAAACCTATCAAATCATGTGCGATTGACCTCAAATTTTGTAGCCAAGTCCTAAATGACATTACATACCTATTCCAACTTCCGGAATCGGAATCTGACCCTGATATCAAAAAGTCCACTCCCGGTCAACCTTTCCAAAACCTCCCAACTTCGCCAATTAATACCGAAACGACCTATGGACCTCCAAATTCACATCCGGACGCACTCCTAAGACCAGAATCACCTTACAGAGCTATTCCCAGGCTCGAAATCTCAAACAGACATCTATAAAATTGAAATACACTTCAAACCAAATTCATGAAATTCTTCCAAAATGCCAACATTCCACATTAGGCGCTGATACGCTCCCGGGTCATCGAAAATCCGATCCAGACATACGCCCAAGTCCAAAATCATCATACAAACCTATTGGAACTTTCAAATCCCGATTCCAAGGTCGTTTACTCAAAAGTTAAACCTTAGTCAATTCTTTCAACTTAAAGCTTCCAAAATTAAAATGTTCCATCCAAATCAACTCTGAACTTCCCGAAATCCAATTCCGACCATACGTGCAAGTTATAATACCTGTAGTGAAGCTACTCATGGCCTCAAACCATCGAAAGACACGCTAGAGCTCACAACGATCGGTCAAGTTGTTACAGATTCACATTGAAGCTAAAACTTCATGCTAATGCATGCTGAAATTATTTATTCTATAGTCTACAGTTTTGCCATGAGTTTTATCCGAAATTTCATTCTAAACATGCTGAAGTTTTTTTGTTCATTTGTTAAAACTTCAGACTAAACATGCTTAAGTTTTTGTCCTCTGGTATGTAATTTTCTAATGAGTTTTTGCTAATGCATGTTGAAGTTATTTAGTTCATTTGCTAAAACTTCATACCAAAACATACTGGAATTTGTCTTGCAGCCTACCGTTTTGTCATGAGTATTATCCGAAACTTCAATCTAAACAAGCTGAAGTTTGTTAGTTCATTTGCTAAAACTTCAGACTAAACATGCTTAAGTTTTTGTCGTGCAGTATGTAATTTTCTAATGAGTTTTTGCTAATGCGTGCAGAAGTTATTTAGTTCATTTGCTAAAACTTCATACCAAAACATGTTAAAGTTTTGTCCTGCAGTCTACAATTTTGTTATGAGTTTTATCCGAAACTTCAGTCTAAACAAGCTGAATTTTTTAGTTCATTTGCTACAACTTCAGACTAAACATGCTTAAGTTTTTGCCTTGTATGCAATTTTCTAATGAGTTTTTGCTACTGCATATTGAAGTTATTTAGTTTATTTGCTAAAACTTCATATCAAAACATGCTGAAGTTTGTCATGTAGTCTATAGTTTTGTCAATAGTCTTTTATTAAAGAAGGGAAAAATTATCTTTTAAAATGCTTTTAACAAAAAAAAAATAGGTACGGATACAAACGGAAAAATAAAATGGGTACAAGTTAAAAAGGGGCGTCCAAATAAGGCGCCCCATGCAATTTTTACCGTTTACATCCAACAATTAGGCTATTCAAATCAGCCTCGAATTTAGGCTGAGCCTAGTTTTAGACCCACAATTTTAAATTAGGAGAATTACAATAATAAGCTACAAATAAATACTATTTATAAACAATTAGTCACTAAGTCATGCTAAATAAATAGTCAGAAAAAATTACCAATGATATACAACTTTTAAGAAACCTAGGCTTTTACCGATGAGTGTGATTGAAATTTTTTGAAACACATAAACGAGACAATATACAAATTTGAGGAAGATTGGAGGTAATTTGGAGTCACAATGCATTTTAAATAACATATAACATTCAAAAAATAAGGTGTCATGACCCAAATTCTCCCTCCGTAAATTATCGTGATGGCACCTAGTCTCTACGACTAGGTAAGCTTAACACTTTGCGGAAATGAACTTAAAAACATGAAAATTAATAACTAACAATAGCAGATATTTTAAATAAGCAATTTAGATGCCGCTCGACATATACAATAATCAACTATCAAAATATATATAACACTCCCAAGACCCGGAACACCGTAAGTCACAAGCTTATACGAAGTTCTAATTGTTCTATACATCAGTTTCTATAGAAATAAGAGAAGAATTAACTTAGGGGGGATAGAGGGAGACTCCAAGGATCTGCAAGCGCGGGCACATGTACCTTGAGTCTCTGGGACAACAGTGACTACAACTAAGAACGAGGCTGGTAGGAGGAACCTGGATCTGCACACGAAAAATATGTGCAGGGAAGGGCATGAGTACATCACAACGGTACCCAGTAAGTGTCAAGTCTAACCTCGATCGAGTAGTGACGAGGTCAGGTCAAGACCCTAATGGTGTGTGTGTGTATATATATATATATATATATAAAATATAAAACAAAACAAGGCAGGGTGAAATATCGCAATAAAATAAATACCAAAATTTAACAAGAATGAAATCATGGAAAGGTAACAACTCAGTACACAGAGATAACAACAGGGGATCTCCCGAGATACTGTCTCGTAGTCCCAAACGTAAATGTGCAGGGGAGGATCTCCCGGAATACCGTTCGGGTAGTCCCAAAAGTAAATATGCAAGACTGGGGGATCTCCCGGAATATCATTCCACAGTCCCAAAGTAAATATGCAAGACATGGGGATCTCTCGGAATACCGTTCTGTATTCCCAAAGTAAATATGCAATGGGATCTCCCAGAATACCATTATGTAGTCCCAAAAGTAAATAAACAGCTCAAATAATAGAATTTAACAGCTACAACACGAAATCCTACAATTTAGACTAAGTACAAGTCAAGGAAAAGTAGGAAATTCACTAAACATGTTGCACGGAGTTCAAATAAACAATTAAGGTAAATAGACATGCTATTCTAATCTAACAGGATACTACACATGCTGATATGACTCAAATAAGAAGGAAAACAGGTTATTACTTAGCAGAAATTGAATTTTTTTACAATAATTAGCCCGTGTACGTACTCGTCACCTCACGTACATGGCACTCACATATAAAAATAGTACCAAATCCTAAGGGGGGTTCCCCCACACAAGGTTAGGCAAGCCACTTACCTCGAACTAAACTCAATTAATCTGTAACAATGCTCATTCCACAAATATCCGACTCTGAATGTCCCAAATCTAGCCAAAATCAATTACATATCATAAATATAACTACAAGGAACTAATCTAGCTAATGAAAACAAAGTTAAAGTAAGAAATTGGAAAATCGCCCTAAAAGGCTTCCCTAGGCCCACGTCTCGAAATTGGGTAAAAGTCACAAAATATGAATATCCATTCACTCACGAGTTCACTCGTACCAAAATTACTCAAATCAGATACAAAAATCACGATCAAAATCTTAAAATTCGGTCTAAGAACTTTTCTCAAAAATTTTCCAATTTTCCACCCAAATTACTAATTTAGTGATGAAATTAAAGACATAATCATGAGAATTAACCAAAACTAGGTAAGAATTACTTATCCCAAACACCCACGTAAAAATTCCTCCAAAAATTGCCTAATTCCGAGCTCTCAAGTCCAAATGGTGAAAAATGACATAAACCCTCGATTTTAAGCTTTTAAATCTGCCTAGCTAATCATTTTTCACGAACGCGGCCATCTCCTCGTGTTAGCTTAGAACAAAAAATCACTGATCGAAATTCCTCTTTCGCGAATGTGTAGCTTCACTTGCCAGACCTTAGCGAACGCGGTCACCTCTACGCGAACGCGTAGAACAAATCCTTGGAGTCCCCAGTTGCTCCACTCTCTCTACGCGAACGCGATGTCCTTCACGCGTTCGGGATACACTGATGGCCAAAGCTTCGTGAACGCGTCCCAATATTCGCAAACTCAAAGAACAACTTTCTCTCCTGTCCCAGCTCCTCTTCACGAACGCGGTACCTCCCTCGTAAACGCGAAGAAGGAAACCAGAGCTGGAGATTTCAGCAAAATCTGCAATCTTCTCTTAAGTTCAAAAGGTTCGTTAACCATCCGAAATCAACCCGAGGCCATGGGTACATCAACAAAACATATCAACAAGTCCTATAACACCATACGAACTTAGTCGAGCCCTCAAACCGCATTAAACAGCACTAAAATTATAAATCATTCTCCAATTCAAACTTAAAGAACTTGAAACCTCAAATTTCCACAACCGATGCCGAAACCTATCAAACCACGTCTGATTGACCCCAAATTTTGTACATGTGTCATATTCAAACGTACGAACCTATTCCAACTTTTGGAATCGGAATCCGACCCTAATATCAAAAAGTTCACTACCGGTCAAAATCTCCAAAATTCGACGTTCGCCATTTGAAGCCTAAATCAGCTACATACCTCTAAAACACAATCCAGACATGCTCCTAAATCCAAAATCACCCAATGGAGCTAACGGAACCGACATAACTCTATTCCGGAGTCGTCTTCACACAGTTTCGACTACGGTCAAAATCATATGGCTTAAGCCTCTGTTTAGGGACTAAGTGCCCCAAAACACTCCAAAAACCAAAACGAAACCTCTCGGCAAGTCGCAATAGTAGAAATAGATACGGGGGAAGCAGTTAATAAAGGATTAAGGCTATAACTCTCAGAACAATCGGTCGGGTCGTTACACAAGAAAAAAAGATTTTTCTTCAATGAATATGGTTAAAATTTGTTGAAAACATATAATAAGATAATATACAAAATGACAAAGATTGGAGATGATATGGACTTCTTTGAACTCAAAATTCATAGTTGAAATCTAGTTTAAAATTTTCTGACTCTTGTATTTAACATGTATCTCATAGGAATACATGCATATACATGAATACACAGGGGTTGCACATTAGACACACATGGATACACAAATAACAAACAGAGGCTACACATCTCATCTTCTGCTTTAAATTTGACTCAAATTTCAAATCAAACCACCCCAATCTCCATCAAATGGTCCCAAAAGTGAAATTCAAACTCTTGAGATGTCCCAATCCATTCCAACGACCACTTGAAAAGAATTCTAATTTAACAAGAAATTTAAATCGTTTTTGAATGATTTTCTAGTCTATCAATATGTGCACAAGCAAAAATCAGTTGTCTTTTGATTTTTTATTTTTTCTCTCTTTCCCGTTAGTCAAATTTTAATCAGAATTGTAATTTATAAAAATATAAAGTCTCCAATCAGTTACTCTTAGTTAAGTTTTGTTCTAGAAAGAATTAAGTACAAAAATTATAATATTCAGGATTAAAATAGGGTCTATTTTATGTTACTATATGTTTTAATTAAACAATGACTTAAAAGTAAATATATGTATTATTAGTGGCTAACCGTGCACTTCTCCCTTCACTGCCTCACAATTGGAGGAATATTTAGAGGAGTTTATTTTAAGGATTAGCCAATTAGGATCATATTAGTAGCATTGATTAATATTGGTACTATTTTATAAATTGACAAATATTGGCAGTATCCAAAAGGTATTTGAGTTGTTTTCTCTTTTAAGTGAAGATCGTGGAGTCTAAAGTTGATTATGAGACGCTAAACTTTAAAAGCCTTTAAAATTTGAGAATCGTAAATGTCCAAAATAAGGTAAAAATTGCGTCGGGCACCTCTCATTTAACCTATACTTGCTTTTTTTTAAAACTTTTAACTTGTACCCACTTTTTAAATAACTTCAGCTCCCTTTCCCTCGCTGAGCTGAAGTTCACCAGTTAAGCTGAAGTTCGCCAGTTATAAAGACAAAACTTCAGCATACGGGGCTGAAGTTCCCTAGTTACAAAGACAAGAGCTGAAGTTTCCCAGTTACAAACTTCAGCTTAAGAGCTGAAGTTCCCAAGTTATAAAGACAATTACAAAGACAAAACTTCAGCTCTAGAGTACTTTAGCTCTAGAGCTAAAGTTTTGTCTTTGTAAACTGGGGAATTTCAGCCCAGTATGCTGAAGTTTTTGTCTTTGTAACTGGGGAACTCCAACCCCGTATGCTGAAGTTCCCTAGTTACAAAGACAAAACTTCAGCTCTTCCCCAGTGTAGCTGGGGGAACTTCAGCCCCGTATGCTGAAGTTTTTGTTTTTATAACTGGAGAACTTCAGCCCCGTATGCTGAAGTTGTGCTGAAGTTCCTCAGTTACAAGACAACAACTTCAGCTCTAGATCTGAAGTTCGCAAGCTACTTCAGGCCCGTCTACTAGAATGATGAAGTTTTGTGTGATTGCCTTTGCTACTTCAGCCCCGCATGCTGAAGTTATGCGCAAAAGCGGGTAAATACAGATTTTTTACAAAGCGGGTATAAATTAAAACGTGGCACAAAAAGTGGGTACGGATGCAAAAGCCCCCAAAATAAGTCCAAGCTTATCAATATCTAGCTATTTATCATAGTCTTATCAAAACTAGACAAGTACGTATAAAAATTAAACACTCATATACTTCAAGAATCACACGCAAAAGATCTCCTTATATATTTTTAAGCGTAATCATCAACAATAGACGCAAGATGGAAAGAAAATTTCAGAGATTAGGTAGAAAAATACAAGATTCTAAAAACCTAAGAAAAAGGGAACATTTTTCAGTGAGTATGGTTGAAATTAATTGAAAACATATAAATGAGTCAAATTATAAAATTTGAGGAATATTGGAAGTAATTTGGACTAATTTGGTATCATCGTAGCTAAAACTGAGTTTAAAAAATTCTTATTTGACACATGTATACATGTATCACGCATGTATCTCACATACAAGTATACATGGATATAGATGTGATACATATTTGATACACATAAAATACATAGTATGATATAAATATCATCCTTTTCCATATTCATCTTCTGGTTCAAATTTTTAACTCAAATCATCTCAAAACTTAATCAAATCATCCCAAAACTGAGATTCAAACTCCTTAAGAGCATGTTTGGAGCCACCTTGAAAATGAATTTGGGTGTAATTACACAGTTTGGCACGTTTGTTTGGCCAAGTAATTACTTGGTCAGCATGGAATTGAGTGTAATTGGATGGGCGTAATTACACTCTCCAATTCTCAAGGAGGAGATGAGAATTGGTAGTAATTACACTATGTAATTACTAGGTTGCCTTTTAGTGTCTTTCCTTTTTGTTTTTATTTTAATTTTTGTAACTTTTTATTTCTATAATTTTATTTTTACTTTTTAATTTCTTTTGAAATTTTAATATATATTTTTCTTTGTACATTATTATCTTTATTTCTCTAACTTTACTTCTTGTGATTCCATATAATTGCCTATATTTTATTTTTTTATTTATTTTATTATTCTATTTTTTTTTTTTGAAACTACACTTCCCAATATTATAAATAATGAATCACTTAAAAACATGGCATATAATGAGTGATGCAATTAAAGGGATTTTAATGTTGAATGTAATTATAAACTTATTATGTTTCCTAATCTTAAGTTGTAGTGGAACTTACTATTATTATGTTGGAATATGACATATGTTAAACTATTTGTTTTTTTTGAATTTTGAAATTGTATCATATTCATGGTTCTAATTTACTTGTTTTAGTAGTATTGACTCATATTGCATGTTGTATTTTTTGGTTAGAATTGATAGATTAGTTTTGTCAAACATTTGAATAATGTTATGACATTATATTTGTAAATATTAATTTATTTTATCAAACATGAATTCCATGATGTTCTTACAAAACGTATAATTTTAGTTTTTGTACGTATCTAAGCTAAATATTATTAATTTGAAATATATATTATAAATTAATTTTACAATATTAGTTATAAATATATGATTACTAAATAATATATATTCATGGAAAAATATACATCTTAAATATCAAATATAATATCATTTTTACTTATAAAAATTTATAGGCATATATTTCTTATATTAATTTTTAAGTTTTGATAATTACTTCATTTAGAATTAAATCTAATTGTATAATTACACCTATGCAATCAAACAGTAAACTTGTAATTACACTATGACAAATAAATAAGTCGTCGTAATTACACAATTATGTAATTATTAAGCTTTGTAATTACTACCTTAGTAATTATACCAATTCCAATTAACGGGTTACTTTCCCAACAAACCCTAGGATATAACCAATATATTCCAACAATACTCACTCAAAAGAAAGCAAAAGTTTGATATTTTATTTATCAATAACTAATTGGGTAATATTAATAGCATTTAACTAATCTTGATAATATTTTAAAAATTGACTAATTTACTTATGGACGGGGATAACTGTTAGTTTCTCTTTAAATTTCCATTATTCAGGTCCTGAAAACGGCTATTTATTTTTTAAAACGGCTATTCATGCAACTTCTCACAACTCTCTTGATTTCGGCCCAAAACCTCAATAAATATAAAGTCTGCTAACTTTTCTTGTTCAAAGGGAAAACAGAGTGATTAAAAATTTGCTGTTAACGAAAAATCGAAGAGTTAGACAATGAACGTAAGATTCCAATCTCCTCGCGCATTTCTCTTTACCATTCTTCTAATCTGGCATTGATTAATAGAATTTTCGCAGTTGATGGAATCTGCATCGTCAAAGTGTAGTTTATTGGGCACTGAAGCTGATATTCAGAGAACACAGTATGAATTCTCTTTTCTCTCATCTTTGAGCGTGTTATGAAATTGTACAGATCTGATTAGCAAAGTACATTCTGTATTTCTGCTTTTTTTAATTGTGGGGATTTTTATTTTTTGGTTGGGAACTATAGGTTTTTCTAGATATGGGTGTTTGGAACCAATTTTCTTTTAACCGAGAAATCCGGAGGCCAGTGACGCACAATTCAAAACTCCGTGATAAGGAAACAAAAGTAAATAAAGAATATTCTAGATTTGTACAATTAATTAATTGTATGGGTTTAGGAAAACTTAGCCAATTAGGTTTAGGTTTCCTAGCC
>ML399264.1:0-106366 GCA_005239525.1 Nicotiana knightiana | reverse complement strand
AGGCGTTAAGGGGCGTTTGGGGCTTAACGCCTGGGTGCCTGGTCCAGTCAACTCCGAGTTTTAAAGGTTTTTAAGTGTTTCCTGGTTGGAATAGAAGTCTCCTACACGTTTAGGGTTTTTCCCAAACATATAAAAAAACCCAAAAAACACAACTTTGAGGAGAGGATTCAATTTTTGGAGAGAATATACACACAAGATCATTGAAGAAGTAAAGGATTATCATNATTGAAGAAGCAAAGGATTATCAGTTTTCTTCATCTTAATCTAGTATTTTCAACTTATGCAATTGTTTAATTCTAGTATGAGTGGCTAAACACCCATTGTTCTGGGGTTGTGGTTTAGCCATGAATATTTTTATTCGATATTAACTTAACCTTGATTATAATTCGCTCAATATATGGTTGTTTCTTCAATTCTGCTTTTAATTGCTTAATTGTTTTGCCAGCAATTAGGTTCTATATACTATCTATGTTATGCTTGGGAAAGCCGTATATAGATTATAGGAGAATTGAAGAGAGCGCGATCTTAACCCTTCAGAGGAGCGGATTTGTGGTTAGGATAGGAATATACCTAGTCACCGTGCTTAATTAAACATCATAATCTTAGTGCGTTCTAGTAGAATAATTTCATAGGAATATATGCGTTAATCTATTGAGAATAGACGAGTAGTACTTCGGGAGAAGTCTGCGAGAGCAAATATCGATTAATTAGCAACCATGAGTGAGTTATATGAAAGGGAGAGCTAATTAGAATGCAATATTAATGGTGAATTGATCACAACCCTGAAATATTTGTCTGTATTGAATACACAACAATATTCTCGTTACTTCATAATTAGTTCATTTAATCGTAGAATAAAATAGTTATATTCTTGGATTTTGTTTTGGTCGATTAAATAGCAATTAGAGTGATTCAATAAGTAGTTTACGCAAGTCCCTGTGGGTTCGACATTCGATTTAACATTATATTACTTGCTACGACCGCGTATACTTGCGTGTGCGATTTGGACTAACAATAAGCCTCCATCAATGCTTGTATTTGATCTTTCAAAGTGTGGATATTCTCATCATTTTGAGTCACATCATGTTTAAATTCCTCGAGTGAAAAGTTATTCTTTTCCTCATTTTCAAGAATGGCCTCCAGCATGAGCATCATCCTCTCATTTTGAGCATTTGAGAGTTCTTCTTTGTTTGTTCAAGTACCAAGGAAGAATTTTCAACTTCAACCTCTAAGGAAGGTTCTTGGCTATCACTCACCTCCAAGGCTTTTTGGACCCTTGAATCTTCAATCATAGCATCCATTTGTGAGTGCAATCTTTCAAGTGCCAAATCATTTTGGAGACTAGTCTTCAAAAGTTCTTCCAAGGCATTTTTCTCATGGTTCCCTTCTTCAAGTAAGCACTCCAACATGAGCTTCAACTCTCCATTTCTACCATGCTCACTTCCTTCCACTTCTTAACCCCTAAAATTTCCATCACAAAAAGTAGAATCATCATAGTGAGGGCTTGTGAAAGGGAAGGACAAATATGCACAATCATACCAATGATCATTTTGGTGACCACACCTCTCACAAATACTCCACTCATGGGTTTGAGATTGTACGCACAATCCATCCCCGTGAGAATTTAAACAATTTTGTCACGAGTGTGGTCCTCTACAATAAGGACAAGGGTCATCAAAATATGAACAAATACCATCCGACCAATTTTCACTATATGATGCCATTTTTTATTATGAAAAATTAAGAAAATAAACAAGAAAGTTAATTACACAAATATTTACAAGTTTGGATCAAAGCACTTATGCTTACTTCTCAAACAACCTAAATTACGCCAATTTCTCCCCGGAAACGGCGCCAAAATTTGATACGCTCAAATTACACCTTAAAATAGTGTAAAGCGATCGATGTCAAATATAGTAACCTAACAAGGTTGGGATTGGATCCCACAGAGAACAATATGGAGGCGATTAGGAATGTAAGAGAATTATCACTTATCGCACAATGTCAAACAAATAGATTTTGGGTTTGAAAATGTTTATAACTAAATGCGAAAATATAAACTAACCTAGAAAGCAAGTAAACTGATAACAAGTATGAATGCATCGGGAATTACACTCAAGTAACGATCCAATGTATTTCACGATTTTACTAATATGAGCGATTTTATGTTAATTAGCCACGGATGATAATTCTAAATTAGCTTTTTTCAAAGACTAATAAGACTTCCTAATTTAATTATTCCTAACCCAATTAAGAGATTAAGCACACCCGGATATGGCTACAAGTAGTTCAATCCTATCCCTAGGTAGAATCTATAAAATGAGGGTTAAAGCCTCAAGTTCTTGTTAATTAATCTTTCCCAACCCCAAATTATCTTTTCCAAAATTTATTCGGAGTTAATGGGCGAGTCCTAGTGTTAGCTAATCCCTTTGAAAACATTAAAGAACAAGAATAATTAAAGAAACACTAACTCACTTCATAAAATATGAAAAATCATTCAATACATAAGCACAACAAGGTATTTAATCAACACTTTAAACATGAATATTTTCATAAACAAGAATTAGTGTTGGAAATAAATACTACACACTTAATATTCAATACAAATCAAGGAAATGAAGAAATAAACATAAATGGGTAAGAAATCCTTAACCACAAGGTTGAAATCTTCAATCCCAAGTGTGTGTGCAAACCCTAGCTTCCACAAATGTTTTCTCTCTTCTTCAAGACTCAAAATATATTTTACAATGCCGAAGATATGCCAAAAGATCTGCTAGGTCGAGTATATGTGAGTTGGGAATAAGAAAATGTGATTTTACAATTCTGCCCAGTCTTGATGCCCGTTGACCGCACCTACGGAAGATTTCTCGCAGGTGCAGCTCCGCAGAAGCGGACTCACCATCGCAGGTGCGAGTCTGGGTATCTTGAGCAATCTCCACAGATGCAGACGAAAGGTCGCACCTGCGGTTCCGCAGGTGCATGAACTACTTCGCAGGTGTGGCTATTGTATAGTTTAGCTCTTCTTCGCAGGTGCGTTCAATACTCTGCAGGTGCGAGGTCGCACCAGCGGCCCAGAGTCCGCATGTGCGGATTCATTGGAGGTTTTGTGTATTTTTAACCATTTTGTGCTCAACTCCACTCCAATTCAACACCAACCACTTCATGGCACCATTTCCCTGAAATTCGAGCAATACACAATATAAACGACCTCATGTTAACATTAAAGGATGCAAAATCTAGCGAAAAAGGATAAAACGAGTGGTAAAATCACCACTCATCAGCATGACCTTTTGAATTGGGATGATGATATGATAGTTCTAAATTTGGAATTCAAAGGTATACATGGTGGTGTGGGTGACGGTGTGGGTGTGGGTAAGGGTGAGGGTGAGGGTGAGGGTGAAGGAAGAAATATAAGACATCCTAGATATTTAGCTTCTCGTGGACGTCCAAGGTTGAATAGATATAGAGGGCGAATTGATTCATCTTTTCGAAGTTCACAAACGAGTGGTGGAAGTGGAGTTAGAGGTAATTGGAGGGGTAGATGTGGTGGTAGATGTGGTGGTATAGTGTCACGACCCAATCCCCAAACCACGGGATCGTGATGACGCCTAACACAATACTTGCTAAGCAAGCCGATGTTACTAATCGAACGAACAAACCGAACTTCGAACTAAATATATCTAACCATAAGTCTACCCAGGGTCTGGTGTCATAATTCACAAACTACTAAGAATACTACAAATAATGGGATGAAAGAATATATCTCTGTTCTGAAAGAAATAAAACAGCGTCTATAAAGTAAAGAGGAGACTCCAGGAATCTGCGAACGCCAGCAGATCTACCTCGTGTCTCCGAACAAAAATGCTCAGCTACTAAGATCTCCTAACTTTGGCCGGTATCTGGATCTGCAAAAAAGAGTGCAGAGGTAGTATCAGTATAACCGACCCCATGTACTGAGTAAGTGTCGAGCCTAACCTCCGCGAAGTAATGACGGGGCTAGGACGGGACACCACATAAAACCTGGACATTGAAATCATGCTAACAGGAATAACAACAAATAATGGGAAGGGAGCATGCGATGGGGAATTTTCAACATAAGGAATGAGGAAAACAATAAGGCAAACACATATAGTGATCAACAATAATTTTAGCAATTAAAAATAGAAAGTAAACTTGCACGGCATCACCCTTCGTGCTTTACACTCTCAGCCTCACCAAATTTAAATAGAATACACGGCATTACCCTTTGTGCTTTTACTCTGATCCTCACCAAATTATAATTTAAGAATGCACGGCATCACCATTTGTGCTTTACTCTCTTCCTCACAATATAAATAGACCGTGCACGACATCACCCTTCGTGATTTACACTTTTCCTCAAAATATAAATAAATCATGCACGACATCACGCTTCGTGCTTTACACTCTTCCTCACAAAATAAATAAATAAATCATCAATAACATATAATTAAAAAAAAGGAATTTAAAATCATCAATAACATATAATTAAAAAAAAAAGGAATTTCACAAGGAATCAATATTTCATCATGGTTTCTATCATCATTTAATATTTAAATCTCAACACAATGTTCTCAAAGGGATTTCACAAGAAATCAATATTTCATCATGGTTTCTATCACCATTTAATATTTCAATCTCAACTCAATGTTCTCAAAGGGATTTCACGAGAAATCAATATTTCATCATAGTTACTATCATCATTTATCATTTCAATCTTAATTCAGTTTTCAGTATAATATTCATCTCGGTGGAACCGAACACAAATCTCTCAACATTTCACTAACAAAAATAATCACAGATGATAGGCTTTAAGACAATCAAAATAGTAGGAATTAACATTCACTCGCATGGTATGACCTGACCACAATGTATAGGTACTCATCACCTCACTTACACTTTGGATTTAGCAACAAAACAAGTAGCAAGTAATCACACAACTCCTATTCCCTCAAGCTAAGGTCAGACACAACACTTACCTCAATTCTGCAGGCCACTCACTGCTCAATTACCGCTTTTTCTTTCGAATTCACCTCCAGACTCGAATCTAATCATAATTAGTTTAATATAATTAATTAATGCTAAAGGAACCAAATTTACTGAAAAAATATGGTTTTCCTAAGTTTTCTAAAAAAAAAAGTTAAAACCCAAGCCCGAGCCTGCTTGGTCCAAACTCGGGGTTCAGACCAAATTCCGTTTACCCATTCACCCCTGAGCCCGAATATGCAATTAGTTTAGAAATCCGACCTCAATTCGAGGTCAAAGTCCCATATTTACAAATTCCCTAATTCTACCCAAACCCTCAATTTTTACAATGGAAATTCTTGATTTTTGATTTAAAAGTGATGAAAAACATTGGGTAATTGAAAAAGTAGAGTTTAGAATTGATTACCTATACTTTGGGGATGAACTTTGGTGAAGAAAATCGTCCTTAGGGCTTGGTATTTCGAAAAATAGGAAGAAAAAGAGTTATGTCCGTTTTAACACTGTTTTAATATAGCTGGTCAAGCCTTAGTCGCGTTCGCGTGGGCCTGCCTGCGTTCCCATAGAGTCAGGCCTATTGGCCTTGGAATTCGCATCTCAGGGCTCGCATTCGCGGAGCTTTATCTCCTCAGGCCTTCATGTTCATGGTCACTGGGCCACGTTCGCATCGAGGAAAGTCAGTTTCCCCTCCCCCAGGCCCGTTACACTATGCGTTCGTGTGGACCAGACTGCGATTGCATAGGGTCTCCCCCCTGCCCATCGCGTTCGTGTCAGGGGTCCCGCATTCGCATAGAACAAAAAGGCCCAGCTAAATTTTTACTCTATGCATTCACGATAGATGTTATGCGAACGCGAAGCACTAAATAACTGGGTACCAGAAAATAGAAAATCAGCAAACCTTCCTAAGTGTAAAACATTCAGTGGCCTATCTGAAACTCACCCGAGCCCTCGGGGCTCTAAACCAAACATGCACGCAAGTCTAAAAATATCATACGGACTTGCTCGTATGATCAAATCATGAAAATAACATGCAGAACTATGAATTAAACCTCAAAACTCATCATTTTTCTCAAGAACACTTAAAGTTCACTATTTTCAACCGGACGTCCGAATCACGTCAAATAAACTCCGATTCTCCCCAAATTTCACAGATAGTATTCCAATACTATAACAATCTGTACCGAGTGCCGGTACCAAAATACGATCCCGATACCAATGGTTTCAAATGTTAATTCTTTTCTTTATTTCATCAATAATTCAGCAAAATAATTTCTTTCAAAAATTGATTTCTAAGGCTTGGGACCTCGGAATTCAATTCCGGGCATACACCCAAGTTCCATATTTTACTGCGGACCTCCCGGGATTGTCGTAACACAAATCCGGGTCCGTTTACTCAAACAAAGTCAACTAAAATTAAACTTTAAATTCTAAAATTTAGTATTTCTTATATTTTCACATAAAAGCTTTTCCGGTTTCATGCCCGGACTGCGCACGCAACTCGCGGTAGTTAAAATTAATTTTTTCATGGCTAATTAGCCTAGAACGAAGTCTTAATTCATAAAATGACCCCTTGGGTCATCACATAGAGGTCGTGGTAGAGGTGATGGTAGAAGTGGTGGAACTCTTCGGCTAGCGGAAGGAATTGAGGTAAAGTATAACAAATTTGATTATTTTTTTTCATACATACATTGTTTATACTTATTAGTCTTCTTAACTCTAATTACAACAAGATGATGCAACAGTACCACTAGCTTGCCTGATCTAAACAATGAAGCAAACTGGAAAGTGGAAGACTTGACTGTTTAGTTTGAGATGATTTAAGTTTGGAACTAATTTGATTTGAGATAGATTTGTTTTGAATTTATTGACTTTGTTTTGTAATGAGTTTAAACGTGTAGTATTATAATTGCCATTGTTAAATGCTTTATTTTATACTTGCTTTGAATTTAGAGGACTAGACTAACAAAATGTGACTAGTTGCAACTAGTACAGAAGTAAAAGACTTGACAAGATTAAAATCAGTACAAAACTAAGAACTAAAATATTCACATCATGACATTACTAAAAACGAAAAAAATTTAGTTTGCAACTTAAAACACTACCTTCAACCCCTATTTTGGCATTTAAAACCCTACCTTCAACCCATATACATTCAATCATTTTTTTTTCCGAAAATTTAACCAACATTCAACTACTATTTTGATAACCCTACCTTCAATCCTACCCTAGGTATTAATACACGTATTGCATTTCATCCAGTGTTGCTCTCTTAATTGTTCTACTTATGACTCTTCTTCTTCCCGTTAATTTACCGGTGACCCTTCTTCTTCCCAGTAAAAGAGGACGCATTAAATGTTGTTCTTATTCTTCCTATTAATTGCTTTCAAGTTGTATTTGTTTTAGTTGTATTTTTAGTTAATGGTTCCGGATACCAAAGTTGTTTTTACACGATACCTATTTTTTGAAATTAGCATTAGTCCTAAAACAACGTAAAATTTATTTTGAATACAAACTCCCTATTTACTATCACATTAATGACGTACCAACTATTTAACTTCCCTATGAAGCATTTACTCTTCCAATACATGATCATTGATCATTCCATTTCGGCTTTTTGAACGATAATTTAAAAGCAAAATTGTTATAGTAAAGACGATCAATGTGAAGAAGACTAAAATTTTATAACATCAATAGTTCAACAGAAAATCAAAAGCACAACTACCATAACTAAAGCAACATAAAATAAAAGATACTAAAGGGATAAATCAACACAAACACATCCTAGAAACTAATCAATTTCAACCGGATTATGATCAACAGTTCCTTGTCCCTTCACTTGAACATTGAAGTCAACATACAGTGGTGCGACATCAACCAACATAAATTTGACGACGAAACCTGGCTTGACATAATTGTCCAAAATAAAAAGTTTCCAGCCTATGTTATACATAGCCATTATATTATTTCATTCAATAAGGTCAGAATGACCGTTTATATAATAGTCAATATATAATTAAATATATTTTTATTGGCTTAGCTTAATTATAATAAAAGGAAAAACATGATTAAATTTTAGGACTAAAATGTATTCTAGCTTCTTTATTTGGAGGGAAAACAAGATGACATTTTTGGACTAAAATGTCAAATAAAATTTGCAGAGGGAAACAAAGGGAAAAGTAAAAATACAATTGGAGGGAAATTAAAAGTTTTGACTCTTTATACATCTCTTAAACACAAGTTAAAGTGTTAAAAAACATTTCCAACTCTCCAAACAAAATAGATATTCTAAACATGAATGCTAACTGCTGGATTGAAGATGATTTCTATCCATGTTTAGGATGAGCATGCCCAGATAGTACATTAAGCGTGATGATCTGGTAATTTTTTTAATTTAAATTTTCATGATTTGATAACTATTGATTATCCCAACTAGCAATGAACGCTGAACCCTATCTTTACATTATGTTCTTGCAGTTTCTTTCAAAGAGTATATGCGGCTATCTTCCTCCTATTTCATTTAAAACAATGCTTCTATGTAATGGGAAGGAGTGGGCTATGACCCTCACAGGTGGTGTTCAGAGAAGAATCGTTAAGGGGTGGAAATAATTTGTTATCGACAATAATCTGAAGAAAGGGAGTGTTCTTCTCTTTGAACTAGTTAAGGCTACATCAACGACTGAGATCTTCTTTGCTGAAGTGCAAGGAACACCTAATGCTTATCTCGATATATGCTTTTAGTTATATGTAGAGACTTCAAATGGATCAAAGTAGTATTACCCCAGAACATGTTTCTGGATTAATATGATTGTTCCATATAATATTGTTTGTATTTTTCTGATTATTATTATATTTATTTATTTTAAGAAGATTACTGGATTAAAATAAACCTATTTAAACTGGAAATCATTTAATATATTTAGCGCAAAAAATAACTAAACTCGAACTACAACTAAGATATTATTTAGCATTCATCGTTTAGGCCAAGTCCCCCTCTCCTTTTCTATCCTTTCACAACCAAGAACAAGATCGGGAAGCTTATCTTTAAAGAAATCTAAAAATTGACATTAATTTGCTCATAAAATAATGGAAAAATCAACACAGAAAATACAAAATTGTATTTACCAATAAAAAATTTTGGAGACTGATCCGTTATTAATTAGAATTCAACCACCAAAATCCCTAAACGAACCTAAACCAAAAGAGAACCAAAACCTAAACTTAAACCTAAACATAAACAAGGGTCAAATAACCTTTACATGGATTACTCAAGTCTTCTAAAGTTAAGAATATGAGATAAAACCTATGAAGGTGTCACGACTCAAATCTTAACTCAGGTCACGATGGCGCCCAACACCGCAGTCAGGCAAGCCAACATCAATCTACTAGTGAGTTTCATGTAGTTTACCAAAACATTTTCAACACTTACTTGACTTAGTTTTGAGACATTAAGTAGAAACGGATAACTTAGGCCATCTTAAAACAGAGATGGCCATAAAAGTCATAATTTAATATTTACAGCCCAAACTAATGTGTACTAGCGTGTGAGCCAGGAACTAGTGTCACAAGTCTACCCGCATCTAGTAGAATAATATCAAAAGAATAAAAGTCTGTCCTACTGTCTGAGTAAGTATATACAAAATGGCAAAAGAATAGCTCCAAAGTGCTATTGGAGATCGCCAGGAGAAGCAACTCACCGTGAAGCCTTGACTGAATATAACTCAGGAACGAGCTCCGTACTGATGCCCAGATGCACCTGCCTCAGATCTTGTATAATTAAGTACAGAGTGTAGCATGAGTACATAAAATAATATGTACCCAGTAAGTATCCAGTCTAATCTCTAAGAAGTAGTGACGAGAGGTCGTCTTGACACTTACTAGGGTCCAAACAGTATATTTAGGTGATATTTTAAAAGAGGACAACAAGTAAGCATGGATAGTAAGGAAATAAATATCGAATCGTAATCAAAATCCAAATACGTGGTGAAGAACTAATATACAAGTTTTCAGTTCGTTTTTCCAGGATATTTCACAGCTCAACAATCATAAAAACATCAAGCAAATAACATGCACATAGTGGAATAAGGACATTCGACTTGAGCCAACATAATAATAATAACTGTGCACTACCGAAGGGTCGAACGACGCGAACCATAGATGCATCTATTAACCTGTCTTGGCGTACGACCCGCTCCCATGAGAGTAGGGGAAAGAATCACTCCGCTTGCGGGATATAAATTGTGAAGCGGTCGCATGCAAACACAACATCTTTCTTTAAATCCTTTCCAAATAAAAATTCCTTTAAAACACCAAATTCTTGGTTTCTTGAAACAAAGTTGCATACAATGAAGTTACAAAGCATATAACTCAAGTTAATGAAATTCACATGGCATGGTGTGGGCCTAACTACCCAGTATAACAATAATAGTCACTACGCACGGACTCTCGTCACCTTGCACGTACGTAGTCCCCCACAAACAATAACACATAATCATTTATTTCACCTATGGGGAAAATTCCTTCTTACAAGTTTAGGAAGGAGACTTACCTCGTGTCAAGTTTACTTCCTGGGTCAAGAATGCGCCCGAAACTCCAAATTCGTCGTCCAAGGACTCGAAACTAGTCAAATATTGCATAAATAAATCAGTCTATACTCCAAAGTCCTTAATTCTCCTACTTAAATGATCAGTTAAACCTAAATTGGGAAAATCCTAAAATACACCTCCGGGCCCGCATGCTCGGATTCCGGAAATTTTGAAGGAAACTATCACCCATGGCCTAAGAATCAATATTATATAGTTTTTGTATGATTCCTTAACAAATTTCTTGGTAATTTCCCATATTTGTCAAAAACCTAGGTTTTACTCTAAACCCATGATTCCACTAATTTGTATGTGTTAATCTACCTAAGAATTCAAGTATTAAGCTAAATTTATAGTAGGAATTACTTACCTTACAGTAGCTAGGTCGAATACTGTCACGATCCAAAATCCTAACTCAGGTCGTGATGGCGCCCAACACCGAGGTTAGGCAAGCGAGCACTCAAATTACTAAGGATTTTCCCATATTTGATTAAACATCCCAACACGTGCCAAGTTTTAAAGTTCAAAACAATAATTGAAAAAGATAATTAGCCAATTTAACCAAAAAAATCATAAAGAGGCATGAGCCAATATATATATATACAAACCCGCAAACCATAATATCTACCACGTGTGTGCCAAGAACTAGTGTCAAAGGTCCTACGGGCATGCTAACAAAATATACAAAAGATATAATATAACTGTCCCACTGTCTGGAAGAAATAGACGGGAATAACAAAAGAAACTACATGGTACTGCCGAGGATCGTCAGGGGAAGTAGCTCAAGGTGAAGTCAGATCCAATCTATACTCAGAATCGAGCTCCGGTCTGATAACCAGATGCACCAGCCTCAGAACCTGTACAATTAAGTATAAAAGCGTAGCATGCATACATAAATAAATATGTACCCAGTGAGTATCCAGTCTAACCTCGAAGAAGTAGTGATGAGCGGTCGACTTCACACTCACTAAGGTCCAACAAGATAATTTATCAAGATATGATGTCAGTAATAGGCATACGAGGATGAATAAAATAGTAAACCTTAAAGATAACTGTAATTCAAATAAATACTGGAAGTAAAATAAACAATTACTACTTCACTTTTCCCCAAATATCTTGTCACTTCAATATCCATCAAATTATTAACAATTTAACATGCGCACACGGAATAAGGACAACCGGCCTTAGCCATCATAATAATCATATATGTGCACTACCGAGGGTCGAACGACCCGAACCATAATTACATCTTTCAATCTCGCCGTGGCATACGGCCCGCTCCTATGAGAATGGGGGAAATAACACTCCGCTCGCGGAATGTAAATTGCGAAGCGGTCACATGCACACACAATATTAACCATAATGTATCTTACAATCTTGCTATGGCGTACGACTCGCTCCCATGACAGTAGGGGAAATAACACTCCGCCTGTGGAATGTAAATTGTGAAGCGGTCGCATGCACACACAATATTCTTCATAAATTTATTTTCCAGTGAACAATTCCTTTAAATTCTCAAATTCCATGATCTTAGGGAAACAAAGCCGCATATGACATAAATTCATAAAGCATATAGTTCATTTCAAGGAAAAATACAAGGCATAGTGTAAGCCTAACTACCCGGACATAAGAATAATAGCCGCTACGTACGGACTCTCGTCACTTCGTACGTACGTAGCCCCCACACACATTAGCACATAGTCATTTATATCACATAGGGGGACAATTCCCTCTTACAAGGTTAGAAAGGAGACTCACCTCGCGTCGAACCTAATCATCGGGTCAAGAATGCGCCCTAAACTCTGAACTCGTCTCCCAAGGACTCGAAACTAATCAAACGTTACGTAAATACTTCAAATTATACTCAAAAGCATGGAATTCTCCTATTTACTTAGTCATTTCATCCTACTTGAAGAAATCCTAAAATTCATCCCCGGGCCCGCATGCTCGGATTTCGGAAATTTTTTAAGGAATCACTTACCCATAACCTAAGGATCATTAATATGTTGTTTTTGTATGATTTCATGGCTAATTAGCGGGTAATTCCCTACGTTTTCATAAAGCCCTAGGCTACTAACCAAATCATTGATTTTTACTAATTAGGTAGTTAATTTGACTAGGAATTCATGCATTAAACTAACATTAGGGTAGAATTCACTTACCTTTCAGTAGCTAGGTCGTGGGGCTCTTTTCCAAGATCTCAAGGTCTCTAGTGGTGGGAAGAAATGGAGAAAAAATGAAGAATTTCCGTGTTTTAAAGAACTCACTACCTTCTGGGGTTCCGCACCTGGGGTCTCGCACCTGAGAGTAAAGGCTCGCACCTGCGAAACTGGGACAAGGAGCCTGGGCTCGCACCTGCGGAACTAAGTCTGCACCAGCGGCTCCGCACCTGCAGGAAAGGGCCCGCACCTGTGAGAATAGGGCAGCCCATCTGGAGGTCGCACCTGCGAGGCTGGGACCATAGGAGCAATCCCGCACCTGCGACTGGGCAACCGCAGCTACGGTCACACCAGAACAGGTGCACCAGCAATTGCTTCAGCTGGTTTTTAGGCTCGTATGGTGCCCGAGATGCACCTGGGCTCACCCGAGCCCCCGTCCAAGTATACCAACAAGTCCCAAATCATAATACGGACTCGCTCGAACCTTCGGAACATTCAAAACATCGCTAAAACTCAAAATCACAATCAAAACCCCTAAAGATCAAATTTAAGAACTTCAAGTTCGTGAATTTGCTAACAATGCACTGAATCGACCTATACTACTCGGAATGACACCAAATTTTGCAAGCAAGTCATGAATGACATAACGAAACTATTCCGAGTCTCGGAATTCCATTTGAACCTCGATAACACAAAAAATGTCCCCAAACCACAATATGAACTTAAGGAAACTCTTATTTCGCTATTGGGCGCCGAAACGCTCCCGGTTCATCCAAAACCCATTCCGAACATATGTCCAAGTCTGAAATCATCATACGAATCTACCGGAACCGTCAAAACTCGATTCCGAGGTCATTTACTCAAAAAGTTGACCGAAGTAAAACTTGGCCTTAAAGGCCAACCTTAAGGAACCAAGTGTTCCTACATCACTCTAAACACTTCCGAGTCCCGAACCACCCGTTCTCGCCAGTCATAAATCACAATAAGACTCTATGGGAAGTTTCATTTAGGGGTACGGGGTCCGATAACGCAAAACGACCAGTCGAGACGTTACATTCCCCACCTCTTAAACAAATGTTCGTCCTAGAACGGGTCTAGAATCCAACCTGAAGTGCTGAATAAGTGCAGATATCTGCTCCGCATGTCGTCCTCGGACTGCCAGGTCGCCTCCTCGACTGGTTGGCCCCTCCACTGGACCTTTACGGCAGAAACTCTCTTGGATCTCAACTGGCAATCCTTCCTGTCAATAATAGCAACTGGCTCCTCCTCGTGTCCCAACCTCTCATCCAACTGAATAGTGCTGAAATCAACCACGTGAGAGAAGTCGGCGTCGTACCTCCGGAGCATGGATATGTGAAAGACCGGATGAACTCTTGATAAACTGGGAGGTAAAGATAGCTCGTAAGAAACCTCCCCAACTCGCCTCAGCACCTCGAAGGGACCTATAAACCTCGGGCTCAGCTTTCCCTTCTTCTCAAACCTCATAATACCCTTCATCGGCGAGACCTTTAACAGTACCTTGTCTCCCTCCATAAATGCTACATCACACGCCCTTTGATCCGCGTAATAACACCAGCCTATGAATCTTCAGGGCTATGAATCAATCGCCGGAGACCCGGCGGTCGTGTCCCACACATAAGCAATATAGGGCAGACAACCCTTCTCGACCATGTGTCGAGCCTTCAAGAATGAATCAACCCGGCTGGCTGCACTCGGAATGACACCAAATTTTGCAAGCAAGTCATGAATGACATAACAGAACTATTCCCGGTCTCAGAATTCCATTTGGACCTCGATAACACAAAAACACGTCCCCAAACCACAATATGAACTTAAGGAAACTCTTATTTCGCTATTGGGCGCCGAAACGCTCTCGGATCATCCAAAACCCATTCTGAACATATGCCCAAGTCCGAAATCATCATACGAAGCTACCGGAACAGTCGAAACTTGATTCCGAGGTTGTTTACTCAAAAGGTTGACCGAAGTAAAAATTGGCCTTAAAGGCCAACCTTAAGGAACCAAGTGTTCCTATATCCCTCGAAACAGTTCCGAATCCCAAACCACACGTCCCCGCAAGTCATAAATCACAATAAGCCGCTATGGGAAGTTTCATTTAGAGGTACGGGGTCCGATAACACAAAACGACCGGTCGGGTCGTTACATTCTCCACCTCTTAAACAAATGTTCGTCCTAGAATGGATCTAGAATCCTACCTGAAGTGCTGAATAAGTGCGGATATCTGCTCTGCATGTCGTCCTCGGACTGCCAGGTCGCCTCCTCTACTTATTGGCCCCTCCACTGGACCTTTACGACATAAACTCTCTTGGATCTCAACTGGCGATCCTGCCTGTCAATAATAGTAACTGGCTCCTCCTCGTGGCCCAACCTCTCATCCAACTTAATAGTGCTGAAATCAACCACGTGAGAGAAGTCGGCGTCGTACCTCCGGAGCATGGATATGTGAAAGACCGGATGAACTCCTGATAAACTGGGAGGTAAAGATAGCTCGTAAGCAACCTCCCAACTCGCCTCAACGCCTCAAAGGGACCTATAAACCTCGGGCTCAACTTTCCCTTCTTCTCGAACCTCATAATACCCTTCATTGGCGAGACCTTCAACAGTACCTTGTCTCCCTCCATAAATGCTACATCACACGCCCTCTGATCTGCGTAACTCTTTTGTCTGGCCTGTGCTGTGCAGAGCCTCTCCTGAATTAGCTTCACCTTCTCCAATGCATCCTTCACCAAGTCGGTGCCATATAACTTAGCCTCGCCAGGCTCAAACCACCCGATAGGATAACGACATCGCCGACCATACAAAGCCTCAAATGGATCCATCTCGATGCTGGACTGATCACTACTATTGTAAGAAAACTCGGCCAAAGGCAAGAACTAGTCCCACTGACCTCCAAAGTCAATCACACATGCCCTGAGCATGTCCTCCAATATCTAAACTGTACACTCCGACTGACCATCAGTCTGAGGGTGAAATGCTGTGCTGAGATCTATCTGGGTACCAATATCACTATGCAATGCTCTCCAGAAGTGCGAGGTGAACTGAGGACCTCGATCTGATATAATGGACACTAGCACACCGTGTAACCGGACTATCTCCCGAATGTAGATCTGGGCCAACCACTCAGAAGTACATGTAGTAGCCACTGGGATGAAATGCACCGATTAGGTCAATCTATCCATAATGACCCAAACCGCGTCAACTTTCCGCAAGGTCCGAGGCATCCCGACCACGAAGTCCATAGTGATGTATTCCCACTTCCACTCAGGAATGGATATCTGCTGAAGTAGGCCTCATGGCCTCTGTGCTCATAGTTAACCTGCTGGAAATTAAAACACCTAGCCACATACTCCAATATATCCCTCTTCATCCGCCTCCACCAGAAATGCTGCTTCAAATCACGATACATCTTCGTAGCACCAGGATGAACAAAATACCGAGAACTGTGTGCCTCTTCTAGAATCCTCCCTCTCAGGCCATCGATATTAGGAACACCTAAATGACCCTGAAATCCAGAACACCATCCTCGCCAATAGTAACCACCTTGGAACCACCCTGAACCATTGTCTCCCGTAGCTCTGCCAAGTACGGATCATCAAACTGCCGAGCCTTAATCTCTCCCAATAACGAAGACTGAGCAACCACATGTGCAAAAACTCGGTGACGCTATGATAGGTCTAACCTCACCAGGAGATTAGCCAAGGATTGAATGCCCAAGGCTAGAGGTCTCCCCTCTGCTGCAATATAAGCCAAGCTACCCATACTCTCTGCCTTCCTGCTCAAGGCATCTGCTACCATATTTTCCTTTCCCGGATGATAAAGAATGGTGACATTATAATCCTTCAACAACTCAAGCCATCTGCGCTGCCTCAAATTAAGATCCCTCTTCTTGAACAAGTGCTGCAAGCTGCGGTGGTCTGTATAAACCTAACATGACACCGCATACAAGTAGTGCCTCCAAATCTTAAGAGCATGAACAATCAACACCAACACTAAATCGTGCATAAGGTAATTCTTCTCATGCACCTTCAGCTGGCACGAAGCATAAGCAATAAATCTCCCTTCCTGCATCAACACACATCCCAAACCGACGCGTGAAGCGTCGCAATACACTATATACATCCCCGAACTGGAGGGCAATACCAGAACTGGTGGTGAGGTCAATGTTGTCTTGAGCTTCTGAAAGCTCGCCTCACACTCGTCAGACCATCGGAACTAGGCATTCTTCTGAGTCAATCTTGTCAACTGAGCTGCAATAGAAGAGAACCCCTCCACAAATCGGCGATAATAGCCTGCTAGGCCCAAAAAGCTCCTGATCTCTGTAGCTGAAGTAGGACACGACCAACTCTGAACTGCCTCAATCTTCTCCGGATCAACCTTGATACCCTCTCCGGATACCACATGCCCCAAGAATCTCACAGAATCCAACCAGAACTCACACTTGGAGAACTTAGCATATAGCTTCTGTTCTCGCAAAGTCTGGAGCACAACCCTCAAATGCTGCTCGTGCTCCCCCAAGCTACGTGAGTAAATCAAAATGTCATCAATGAAGACAATGACAAAGGAATCAATATATGTGCTGAACACCATGTTCATCAAGTCCATAAATGCTGCTGGGGCATTAGTCAAGCCAAAGGACATCACAAGGAACTCATAATGGCCATATCTCGTACGAAAAGCAGTCTTCGGAATATCTGAGGCCCGAATCTTCAACTGATGATATCCCGATCTTAAATCAATCTTAGAAAACACCCGAGCACCCTGCAACTGGTCAAACAAATCATCGATGCACGACAAGGATACTTGTTCTTAATGGTGACCTTGTTCAACTGGTGGTAATCAATACACATCCGCATGGACCCATCCTTCTTCTTCACGAATAGAACTGGAGCACCCACGGTGATACACTCGGTCTGATGAACCCTTAGCCAACAACTCCTCAAGTTGCTCCTTCAACTCCTTCAACTCTTTCGGAGCCATACGGTACGGAGGAATAGATATAGGTTGGGTGCTTGGAGCTAAATCAATGCAAAAATCAATATCACGATCCAGAGGCATGCCTGGAAGGTCTGAAGGAAATACATCAACAAACTCTCTCGAACAACTGGCTATGAATCAATCGTCGGAGACCCGGCGGTCGTGTCCCACACATAAGCAAGATACGCCAGACAACCCTTCTCGACCATGTGCCGAGCCTTCAAGAATGAATCAACCCGGCTGGCTGCACTAACTGAGGAACCTCTCCACTCCATCTTAGGCAACTCGGGCATGGCTAAAGTAACTATCTTTGCATGGCAATCTAGCACGACATGATAAGGAGATAGCCAATCCATGCGTAGAATAACCTCAAAATCAACCATGTCGAGCAATAGAAGATCCGCTCGTGTCTCGAACCCATAGAAGGTGACCTCACAAGGCCGATAGATCTGGTCTACCACCACAGAATCGCCCACAGGAGTGGACACATATATAGGAGAACTCAAGGACTCACGAGGAACATCCATAAAATGAGCAAATAATGCTGAAACATATGAATAGGTGGATCCTGGATCAAATAACACCGATGCCTCTCTACCACATACTGAAATAATAACTGTAATCACGGCATCTGAGGCCACTGCATCTGATCTGGCCGGAATAACATAGAATCTAGCTGGAGCACCGAAAGACTGAGCTCCGCCAGAATGAACAGGAGCTGACTGACCTCCCCCTGACTGGCCTGCACCTCTAGGACGACCCCTGCCGCCCTGTCCTCCACCTCTAGGTGGTCGGACTGCTGGTGCTGGACCCATAGGCTGATAACCCTGCTACACTGCTTTGCCTCAAAACCTGGGACAATGCCTCTTCATATGAACTGGATCCCCACACTCATAACAACCTTCAGGTATCATAGCCTGCTGCCCCGAAGAGGAACCCTAAATGGCCGGAGAGAGATGTGTACTCTCTGGCATAGCACTGAAGTAGGGACTGGAGGATCTCGGATGACTCACTGGGTGAACTCTAAATGGCTGGAGGGCGGTAGGAACGCTCTGGCATGGTGCTGAAATGAGGCCTCGCTGGAACACCTCGGGGAGGTGGTAGGGGTGCTGAATATGAAGGCCTGCTAGGCTGACCACTACCAAACTGACCTCTGCCCCTAACTAGGGCACCTCTGAAATCTCCGGAGAATCTAGCCCTCTTGTCCTGCTGCCCCTGCTCCCTGCTCCTCGACCGATACCCCTCGATCCTGCGGGCAATCTCCACCACGAGCTGATAAGGAGCACCCATCTCCACCTCTCGGGCCATGGTGGCCCTAACACCTGGATTCAACCCAGCCACAAATCTCCGAACTCTCTCAGCATCAGTAGGTAGTATCATGAGTGCATGGTGAGACAACTCCGAAAATCTAGCCTCATAGTCTGTTACTGACATATGTCCCTACTCCAGCTGCTCAAACTGATACCGCAGCTCTTCCCTCTCAAAGGGTGGGATATATCTGTCCAGAAACATCTGAGTGAACTGCTCTCAAGTGATAGGAGGAGAATCTGCTAGCCTGCTGAGAATATAAGACTGCCACCATCTGCGAGCTCTGCTCTCGAACTGACAGGTAGTGAAATTCACTTCATGGGACTCTAGTATCCTCATGTTGTGCAGTCTGTCCCTCCACCTGTCAATGAAATCCTGGGCATCCTCGCCTCACTCACCCCCGAAGTATGGAGGGTGCAATCGAGTCCATCTATCCAATAACTTCTGCAGATCGCTGTCCGCGGCTGGTCTGGGCTCAGGTGCTGCTGCCACAGGCTGGACCCCATCCACGAGAAGTGTACCTGGCGTATGATGTACTGCTGCTGCCTGACCTGCATCCTGGGCGGTAGGGGCCTGGGCTCCCCCTCCCGGGACATAGTGTCCATAAACTGCATCATACGACCCATGACCTCCTGGAAGCCTGACGCCATCATGAAGTCCACTAGAGCAGGATCTGCTGAGGGAACCTCGTCCTACTTCTCTATGATAGGATCCTCTGGTGGTGGTGCAACTGGAATATCTTTGGGACGCCCTTGTCCCTTACCTCAGGCCGGTGCCCTCCCCCGGCGTCTGCCACAGCCTTGGACAACGAGGGTAGCGACCCCTCCTAGGTCTGGAACATCGGATGCGCGCATCCTCACCATATGTGAGAGAATAGAAGAATGAGTTTTAGTATCGTGTGCACGATAGAATATGAATAAAGAGAGGTTTCCTAACACCCTATAGCCTCCTGAAGATAAGTACAGACTTCTCCGTACCGATCCGCAAGACTCTACTGGGTTTGCTCGTGACTAGTGAGACCTACGTGAACCTAGAGCTCTGATACCATGTTGTCACGACCCAAAATCCTAACTCAGGTCTTGATGGTGCCTAATACCGGGGTTAGGCAAGCCAACACTCAGATTACTAAGGATTTTCCCATATTTGATTAAACATACGAACACGTGCCAAGTTTTAATGTTCAAAACATTAATTGAAAAATATAATTAGCCAATTTAACCAAAAATAGTCATATAGAGGCGCGAGCCAATATATATATACAAACCAACAAACCATAATATCTACCACTTGTGTGTCAAGAACTAGTGTCACAAGTCCTACGGGCATGCTAACAGAATATACAAAAGATATAATATAATTGTCCCACTGTCTGGAAGAAATAGACGGGAATAACAAAGAACCTCCATGGTACTGCCGAGGATCGTCAGGAGAAGTAGCTCACCGTGAAGTCAGGTCCAATCTATACTCAGAATCGAGCTCCGGTCTGATAACCAGATGCACCAGCCTTAGAACCTGTACAATTAAGTACAGAAGTGTAGCATGACTACATAAATAAATATGTATACAGTGAGTATCCAGTCTAACCTCGAAGAAGTAGTGACGAGAGGTCGACTTGACACTCACTAAGTTCCAACAAAATAATTTATCAAGATATGATATCAGTAATAGGCATACGAGGATGAATAAAAAAGTAAACATTAAAGATAACTGTAATTCAAATAAATACTGGAAGTAAAATAAACAAATTACTACTTCACTTTCCCCCAAATATCTTGTCACTTCAATATCCATGTAATCATTAACAATTTAACATGCGCATTCGAAATAAGGACAACCGGCCTAAGCCATCATAATAATCATATATGTGCACTGCCGAGGGTCGAACGACCCGAACCATAATTACATCTTTCAATATCGCCGTGGCATACGGCCCGCTCCCATGAGAATGGGGGAAATAACACTCCGCTCGTGGAATGTAAATTGCGAAGCGGTCACATGCACACACAATATTAACCATAATGTATCTTTCAATCTCGCCGTGGCGTACGACCCTCTCCCATGAGGGTAGGGGAAATAACACTCGACTCGTGGAATGTAAATTGCGAAGCGGTCACATGCACACACAATATTAACCATAATGTATCTTTCAATCTCGCCGTGGCGTACGACCCTCTCCCATGAGGGTAGGGGAAATAACACTCGACTCGCGGAATGTAAATTGCGAAGCGGTCGCATGCACACACAATATTCTTAATAATTTTATTTTCCAGTGAACAATTCCTTTAAATTCTCAAATTCCATGATCTCAGGGAAACAAAGACGCATAAGACATAAATTCATAAAGCATATAGTTCATTTCAAGGAAAAACACAAGGCATGGTGTAGGCCTAACTACCCGGACATAACAATAATAGCCGCTACGTATGGACTCTCGTCATTCGTACGTACGTAGCCTCCACAAACATTAGCACATAGTCATTTAGAACCTCTTACAAGGTTAGAAAGGAGACTCACCTCGCGTCGAACCTACTCCCTGGGTCAAGAATGCGCCCGAAACTCCGAACTCGTCTCCCAAGGACTCAAAACTAATCAAACGTTACGTAAATACATCAAATTATACTCAAAAGCATGGAATTTTCCTATTTACTTAGTCATTTCATCCTACTTGAAGAAATCCCAAAATTCATCCCCGGGCCCGCATGCTCGGATTTCGGAAATTTTTGAAGGAATCACTTACCCATACCCTAAGGATCGTTAATATGTGGTTTTTGTATGATTTCATGGCTAATTAGTGGGTAATTCCCTACGTTTTCATAAAGCCCTAGGCTACTACCCAAATCTTTGATTTTCACTAATTAGGTAGTTAATTTGACTAGGAATTCATGCATTAAACTAACATTAGTGTAGAATTCACTTACCTTTCAGTAACTAGGTCGTTGGGATCTTTTCAAAGCTCTCAAGGTCTCTAATGGTGGGAAGAAATGGCCAAAAATGAAGAAATCCCGTGTTTTAAAGAACTCACTGCCTTTTGTGGTTCCGCACCTGCGGCACAAGGACCGCACCAGCGGTATCGCACCTGCGAGTAAAGGCTCGCACCTACGTAACTGGGACAATGGGCATGGGCTCACACCTGCGGAACTGAGTCCGCACCTGCAGGAAAGGGCCCGCACCTACGAGAATAGCGCAGCCCATCTGGAGGTCTGGGACCACAGGAGCGATCCCACACCTGCGGTCACACCAGAACAGGTGCACCAGCAATTGCTTCAGCTGGTTTTTAGCCTCGTATGGTGCCCAAGAGGCACCTGGGCCCACCCGAGCACCCGTCCAAGTATACCAACAAGTCCCATATCATAATACGGACTCGCTCGAACCTTCGGAACATTCAAAACATCGCTAAAACTCAAGATCACACCTCAAAACCCCTAAAGATCAAATTTAAGAACTTCAAGTTCGTGAATTTGCTAACAATGCGCCGAATCGACCTATACTACTCGGAATGACACCAAATTTTGCAAGCAAGTCATGAATGAAATAACAGAACTATTCTCGGTCACGAAATTCAGTTTGGACCTTGATAACACAAAAAAACATCCCCAAACCACAATATGAACTTAAGGAAATTCTTATTCCGCTATTGGGCGCCGAAATGCTCCCGGGTCATCCAAAACCCATTCCAAACATATACCCAAGTCCGAAATCATCATACGAAGCTACCGAAGCCGTCGAAACTCGATTTCGAGGTCGTTTACTCAAAATGTTGACCGAAGTTAAACATGGACTTAAAGGCCAACCTTAAGGAACCAAGTGTTCCTATATCACTCTAAACACATCCGAATCCTGAACCACCCGTCCCCGCAAGTCATAAATCACAATAAGCCGCTATGGGAAGGCTTATTTAGGGGAACGGGGTTCGATAACGCAAAACGACAGATCGGGTCATTACAAATATCTTCCTTGCATGCTCTCAAAATAGCCCAAAGATGAAGAAAAGTGTTCAAAAATGTCTAAGTTCTATATTTAAAACTAAGCTCACTGCCTACAGTATTTTTGCACCTGCGACTCTAGGACCGCATCTGCGGAGAAGGGGAAGGGGGCCTGGTTTCGCACCTGTGAAGCAGAGTCCATACCTGCGGCTCTGCTTCTGTGAAAAGGAGTCCGCATCTGGGGAATGGGCAGCTCCCTCAAGAGTCGCACCTGCGAGGCTGGGACCACAAAAGCGGTCTCGCACCTGTGACTTGCCCTCCGCAGGTGTTGTCGCACCAGATTTGGTGCACCAGCAGTCATTTAAGGCTGGTTTTTGCCCCACTCGATGATCGAATGGCATCTGGGCCCACCCGGGACCCCGTCCAAATATACCAACAAGTCCTAAATCATAATACAGACTCGCTCGAGCCTTCGGAACGTCCGAAACAATGTTAAATCTAAAAATCATATCCCAAAACCTATTGGATCAAACTTAAGAACTTTAAGTTCTTGAATTCGCTTTCAATACACCGAACCTACCTATACTACTCAGAATGTCACCAAATTTTGCGAGCAAGTCATAAATGACATAACAGAACTATTCCCGGTCTCGAAATTCCATTTGGATCTCGGTAACACAAAAACACGTTTCAAACCTCAAGTTTGAAACTATTAGGCACTGGAAGGCCCCCTGGTCATCCAAAACCTATTCCGAACACACGCTCAAGTCCGAAATCATCATACAAACCTATCGGAACCTTCGAATCTCAATTCTGAGGTCGTTTACTAAAAATGTTGACCGAAGTCAAACTTGGCCTTTAAGGCTAACCTTAAGGAACTAAGTGTTCCTATACCACTCCAAACTCCTCCAAACCTCAAACCACACATCCCTGCAAGTCATAAATCAGTAAAAACAACTACGGGAAGTCTCATTTAGGGTCACGTGATCCTAGAACACAAAACAACCGGTCGGGTCGTTACATTCTCCACCTCTTAAACAAACATTCATCCTCGAACGGGTCTAGAATCATACCTGGAGTGTTGAATAAGTGTGGGTATCTGCTCCACATGTCCTCCTCGGACTCTCAAGTCTCCCCCTCGACTGGTTGGCCTCTCCACTGGACCTTTACGGCGGAAACCCTCTTGGACCTCTGCTGGCGATCCTTCCTGTCAATGATAGCAACTGGCTCCTCCTCGTAACCCAACCTCTCATCTAGATGAATGGTGCTGAAGTCTATCACGTGAGAGAACTCGGCTTGGTACCTCCGGAGCATGGATACATGAAAGACCGGATGAAGTCTTGATAAACTGGGAGGTAAGGCAAGCTCGTAAGCAACCTCCCCAACTCGCCTCAACACCTCGAATGGACCTATGAACCTTGGACTCAACTTGCTCTTCTTCCCAAACCTCATAATACCCTTCATCGGTGAGATTTTCAACAGAACCTTATCGCCCTCCGTAAATGATACATCACACGCCTTCTGGTTCGCGTAACTCTTCTGTCTGGACTGTGCTGTGTGAAGTCTCTCCTGAATAAACTTCACACTTTCCAAAGCATCCTTCACCAGATCGGTGCCATATAGCTTAGCCTCGCCAGGCTCAAACCACCCGATTGGAGAGCGACATCAACGATCGTACAAAGCCTCAAATGGAGAAATATCGATGCTGGACTGATAACTATTGTTATTAGAAAACTCGGCCAAAGGCAAGAACTGGTCCGACTGCCCTCCAACGTCAATCACACATGCCCTGAACATGTCTTCCAATATTTGAACTGTCCGCTTCGACTGCCCGTCGGTTTGAGGGTGGTATGCTGTGCTGAGCTCTACTAGGGTGCCTAACTCACTCTGTACTGCTCTCCAGAAGTGTGAGGTGAACTAAGGACCTCGATATGATATAATGGACACATGCACACCGTGCAACCGAACTATCTCCCGAATGTAGATCTAGGAGAACCTCTCAGAAGTGTAAGTAGCAGCTGGAATAAACTGGAAAGACTTGGTCAACCTGTCCACTATAACCCACACCACATCGACCTTCCGCAGAGTCCGAGGCAACAACTATGAAGTCCATAGTGATGCGCTCCCATTTCCACTCAGGTATAGGCATTTGCTGAAGTAGGCCTCATGGACTCTGGTGCTCATACTTAACCTGCTTAATTTAAACACCTAGCCACGTACTCCACTATGTCTTTCTTCATCCGCCTCCACCAGAAATGCTGCCTCAAGTCGCGATACTTCTTCGTAGCACCTGGATGAATAGAATACCGCGAACTATGAGCCTCCTCTAGAATCCTCTCCCTCAGGCCATCAACATTGGGGACACATAGGCTACCCTGAAGTCTCAGAACACGATCCTCGCCAATAAAAACCTACTTGGAAACACCCTGTACCACTGTCTCCCGGAGAGCCACCAAGTGCGAATCATCATACTGCCGAGTCATGATCTCCCCGAATAAGGAAGACTGAGCCACCACACGTGCGAGAAATCGGCTGGGCTCTGAAAGGTCCAACCTTACCAGGCGTTTAACCAAAGACTGAATGTCCAAAGCTAGAGGTCTCTCCTCTGCTGAAATGAAACAAAACTACCCATACTCTCTGCCTTCCTTCTTAAGGCATCTACAACCACGTTCGCCTTGCCCGGATGATAAATAATGGTGATGTCATAATCATTCAGCAACTCAAGCCACCTACGCTGCCTCAAATTAAGATCCATTTGCTTGAACAAGTGCTGCAAACTGCGGTGATCTGTATAAACCTCACAAGGCACCCCATACAAGTAGTGCCTCCAAATCTTAAGAACATGAACAATCGTCGCCAACTACAGATCGTGCACATGGTAATTCTTCTCATGAACCTTCAGCTACCGTGAAGCACAAGCAATAACTCGCCCCTCCTGCATCAACACATAACCAAACCAATGCGTGAAGCGTCGCAATGAACTGTATATATCCTAGAACCGGAAGGTAACACTAGAACTGGTGCTGAGGTCAATGCTGTCTTGAGCTTCTGAAAGCTCGCCTCACACTTGTCGGACCATCGGAATGGGGCATTCTTCTGAGTCAATCTAGTCAGAGGAGCTGCAATGGATGAAAAACCCTTCCACGATTCGGCGATAATAACCTGCTAGACCCAAGAAGCTCCTGATCTCTATAGCTGAAGTAGGGTGTGGCCAACTCTGAACTGCCTCAAACTTCTTACGATCAACCTTCATACCCTCTATGGATACCACATGCCCTAAGAATGCCACATAATCTAACCAAAACTCACACTTGGAGAACTTAGCATACACCTTCTGTTCTCGCAAAGTCTGGAGCACAACTCTCAAATGCTGCTCGTGCTCCTCCAGGCTACGTGAGTAAATCAAAATGTCATCAATGAAGACAATGACAAAAGAATCAATATAAGGCCTGAACACCCTATTCATCAAGTCCATAAATGCTGCTGGGGCATTAGTTAAGCCAAAAAACATCACCAGGAACTCATAGTGACCATATCTCGTACGAAAGGCCGTCTTCGGAACATCTGAGTCCCGAATCTTTAGCTGATGGTGCCCCGATCTCAAGTCGATCTTAGAAAACACACGAGAACCCTGCAACTGGTCAAAAAAATCAGCGATATGCGACAACAGGTACTTGTCTTTGATGGTGACCTTGTTCAACTGGCGGAATCAATATACATCCTCATAGTCCCATCCTTCTTCTTCACAAATAACACTGGAGAACCCCAAGGTGATACACTCGGTCTGATAAACCCCTTATCCAACAACTCCTTAAGTTTTTCTTTCAATTTCCTCAATTCCTTTGGAGCCATACGATACTGGGGAATAGATATAGGCTGGGTGCCTGGAGCTAAGTTAATGAAAAAATCAATGTCACGATCCGGTGGCATGCGTGGAAGGTTTGAAGGGAATACATCAGATAACTCTTGAACTACTGGCACTGAATCAATCGTCGGGGACTCGGTAGTGGCGTCCCGCACATAATCAAGATAAGCCAAACAACCCTTCTCGACCATACGTCAAGCCTTAAGGAAAGAAATAACCCGACTAGCTGCACTAACTGAGGAACCTCTCCACTCCAACCTCGGCAGCTCGGGCATGGGTAGAGTAACAATCTTGGCATGGCAATCTAGAATGGCATGATAGAGAGACAGCCAATCCATGCCCAGGATGACCTCAAAATCAACCATATCAAGCAACAGGAGGTCCGCTATGGTCTTGAACCCATAGAATGTAACCACACAGGACCGATAAATCCGGTCCACAACCACAGAATCGCCCACGGGAGTGGACACATAAACAGGAGTACCAAGGACTCACGAGGAATATCCAGGGAATGAGCAAATAAGGCTAATACATATGAATAAGTGGACCCTGGATCGAATAATACCGATGCATATCTACCGCATACTGAAATAATAACTGTGATCACGGCATCTGAGGCCACTGCATCTGATCGGGCCTGAATAGCATAGAATCTGGCTGGAGCGCCGGATGACTCACCTTCACCGAAATAAACAGGAGATGACTGGGCTCCCCTTTCCTGGCCTCCACCTCTAGGACGACCCCTACTAGCCTGTCCTCTACCTCTGGTTGGCCGAACCGCTGGTGCTGATCTCATAGGCTGGTGACCCTGCTCCACTGCCTTGCCCCGAAGCCTGGGACAATGTATTTTCATATGACCTGGATCCCCACACTCATAACAACCTCCCGGCACCATGTCCTGCTGGCCTGAAGAAGAACCATGAATAGTTGGAGGGCGATGTGAACTCTTTGGCATAACACTGAAGTAAGGGCTGGAAGACCCCTGATGACCAAAATACCCGCCGGAGGAACCCTGAATAGCTGGCGGGCGATAAGAACTCTCCGGCATGGCGATGAAATAAGGCCTTGCTAGAACCCCTCATGGAGGTGGTGGGAGTGCTGAATATGGGAGCCTACTGAGCTGGCCCCTACTAAACAGACCTCTGCCCCTAGCTGGAGCACCTCTAAAATCCCTAGAAAATCTAGCTCTCTTATCCTGCTACCCCTTCTCAGTGCTCCTCGACCGATAACCCTCGATTCTACGAGCAATCTCTACCACAAGCTGATAAGGAGTCCCCATCTCCACCTTTCGGGCTATGTTGGCCCTAATACCTGGATGCAACCCAGCTACAAATCTCTGCATTTTCTCTGCGTCAGTAGGAAGTATTATGAGTGCATGACGAGACAGCTCAGAAAACCTAGCCTTGTAGTCGGTCACTGACATTTGACCCTGCTCTAGCTGCTCAAACTGATACCCCGGCTCTTCCCTCAGAGGGTGGAATATACCGGTCCAGGAATAGTCGAGTTAACTGCTCCCAAGTAATGGGAGGGGAATCTGCCGGTCTGCCAAGAATATCGGACTACCACCATCTACGGGCCCTGCCCTCTAGCTGAAAAATAGTGAAGTCAACTCCATGAGACTCCAGTATCCTCATGTTGTGCAGTCTGTCCCTGAACCTATCAATAAAGTCATGTGCATCCTCATGGCGCTCGCCTCTGTAGACAGGAGGGTGTAGTCTGGTCCACCTGTCTAATAACTTCTGGGGATCACCGTCCGCAGCTGGTCTGACCTCAAGTACTGCTGCTGCTGGCTGGACTCCACCCACAGACAATGTACCCAGGGTCTGATATACTGTTGCTGCATGTCTGGCAGCCTGTGCAGTAGGGGTCTGTGCTCCCCCTCCCGCCTGAGATGTGGTCAGATCTTCTGGAAATAAACCAACCTCAGGCATGGTGTCCATGAACCGCATCACACAGCCCATCACCTCCTGAAATCCTGGCGCTGTCATAAAGTCCAAAGGGACAGGATCTACTGCGGGAACCTCGCCCTGCTCCTCAATGATGGGATCCTCTACTGGATCCGCTAGGGGTGTAACTGGTACAGCTATGGGACGCCCTCGTCCCCTACCTCGGGCCGGTGCCCTCCCTCGGACTCTACCACGACCTCGGATGACGGGGGTAGCGGCCCCTCCCAGGTCCAGAACATCGGCTGCGCACATCCTCACCATATGTGAGAGAATGGAAGAATAGATTTAGTATACCATCAACTGCACGATAGAATATGAATAAAGAGAGATTTCCTAACACCCTATAGCCACCCGAAGATAAATACAGATGTCTCTGTACCGATCCGCAAGACTCTATTGGGTTTGCTCGTAACTTGTGAGACCTACGTGATCCTAGAGCTCTGATACCATGTTGTTACGACCCAAATCTTAACTCAGGTCGCGATGGCACCCAACACTGCAGTCAGGCAAGCCAACATCAATCTACTAGTGAGTTTCATGTAGTTTACCAAAACATTTTCAACACTTACTTGACTTAGTTTTGAGACATTAAGTAGAAATGGATAACTTAGGCCATCTTAAACAGAGATGGCCATAAAAGTCATAATTTAATATTTACAGCCCAAACTAATGTCTACTAGCATGTGAGCCAGGAACTAGTGTCACAAGTATACAAGCATCTAGTGGACTAATATCAAAAGAATAAAAGTATGTCCTACTGTCTGAGTAAGTATAGAAAGAAATGGCAAAAGAATAGCTCCAAAATGCTGTTGGAGATCGCCAGGAGAAGCAGCTCACCATGAAGCCTTGGCTGGATATAACTCTGGAACAAGCTCCGGACTGATACCCAGATGCACCTGCCTCAGATCCTGTACAATTAAGTTACAGAGTGTAGCATGAGTACATAAAATAATATGTACCCAGTAAGTATCCAGTCTAATCTCGAAGAAGTAGTGACGAGAGGTCGACTTGACACTTACTAGGGTCCAAACAATATTTTTAGGTGATATTTTAAAAGAGGACAACATGTAAGCATGGATAGTAAAGAAATAGATATCGAATCATAATCAAAATCCAAATACGTGGTGAAGCACCAATATACAAGTTTTCAGTTCGTTCTTCCAGGATATTTCACAGCTCAACAGTCATAAAAGCATCAAGCAAATAGCATGCACATAGTGGAATAAGGACATCCGGCCTGGGCCAACATAATAATAATAACTGTGCACTACCGAAAGGGTCGAACGACGCGAACCATAGATGCATCTATTAACCTGCTGTGGCGTATGGCCCGCTCCCATGAGAGTAGGGGAAAGAATCAACCTGCTGTCGCATGCAAACACAACATCTTTCTTTAAATCCTTTCAAATAACAATTCTTTTAAAACACCAAATTCTCGGTTTTCTTGAAACAAAGTTGCATACAATGAAGTTACAAAGCATATAACTCAAGTTAATGAAATTCACATGGCATGATGTGGGCCTAACTACCCAGTATAACAATAATAGTCACTACGCACGGACTCTCGTCACCTTGCACGTACGTAGTCCCCCACAAACAATAACACATAATCATTTATTTCACCTATGGGGAAAATTCCTTCTTACAAGGTTAGGAAGGAGACTTACCTCGTGTCAAGTTTACTTCCTGGGTCAAGAATGCGCCCGAAACTCCAAATTCGTCGCCCAATGACTCGAAACTAGTCAGATATTGCATAAATAAACCAGTCTATACTCCAAAATCCTTAATTCTGCTACTTAAATGATCATTTCAACCTAATTTGGGAAATTCCTAAAATACACCTCCGGGTCCACATGCTCGGATTCCGGAAATTTTTGAAGGAAACTATCACCCATGGCCCAAGGATCAATATTATATAGTTTTTGTATGATTCCATAACAAATTTCCTGGTAATTTCCCATTTTTGTCAAAAATCTAGGTTTTACTCTAAACCCATGATTTTCACTAATTTGATGTGTTAATCTACCTAAGAATTCAAGTATTAAGCTAAATTTATAGTAGGAATTACTTACCTTACAGTAGCTAGGTCGAATACCTTCCTTGAATGCTCTCAAAATTTCCCAAAGATGAAGAAAAGTGTTCAAAAATGGCTAAGTCCCGTATTTAAACCAAAGCTCACTGCCTACAGGCTTTTCGCACCTGCGGTCTCACATCTGCGGAGAAGGGGAAGGGGGCCTGGCTTCGCACATGCGGAGCGGAGTCTGCACCTGCGGCTCCGCTTCTGCGAAAAGGAGTCTGCATCTGCGGAAATGGGCAGCTCCCTCAGGAGTCGCACCTGCGAGGCTGGGTTCGCAGAAGCGGTTTCGCACCTGCGACTTGCCCTCCGCAGGTGCTGTCACACCAGATCTGGTGCACCAGTAGTCATTGAAGGCTAGTTTTTGCCTCGGTCGATTCCTGAATGGTATCTAAGCCCACCCGAGACCCCGTACAAATATACCAACAAGTCCTAAATCATAATACGGACTCGTTCGAGCCTTCGGAACATCCGAAACAACGTTAAATCTAAGAATCATACCCCAAAACCTATTGGATCAAACTTAAGAACTTTAAGTTCTTGAATTCCCTTTCAATACGCCGAACCTACCTATACTACTCGGAATGACACCAAATTTTGCAAGCAAGTCATAAATGACATAACAGAACTATTCCCGATCTCAGAATTCCTTTTTGGATCTTGATAACACAAAACACGTTCCAAACCTCAAGTTTGAACTTAAGGAAACCTTAATTCACTATTAGGCGCCGAAATACCTACGGGTCATCCAAAACCCATTTCTAACACACGCCCAGGTCCGAAATCATCATATGAACCTACCGAATTTTTCAAATCTCGATTCCGGGGTCGTTTACTAAAAATGTTAACCGAAGTCAAACTGTGCCTTTAAGGCCAACCTTAAGGAACTAAGTGTTCCTATACCACTCCAAACTCCTCCAAACCTCAAACCACCCGTCCCCGCAAGTGATAAATCAGTAAAAGCAACTACGAGAAGTCTCATTTAGGGGCACGGGGTCCTAGAACACAAAACGACCGGTCGGGTCGTTACAGAAGGGAACTGCCACTATATAGCAGAAGTGTAAAAAAATAAAAAATAATCCAAAATCTATATAGGCAGATGGATAAAGACAAGCTTCTATAATTAATTGTAGTCATGGAGGAGAGTAATGGTTGCATGGAGGAGTGTAATGGTGCATGGAGGAGTGAAATTGACTACTGGGAAGTGTAATGGTTGCATGGAGGAATGGAAGGGGTTACTGGAAAGTGTAATGGATGCATGGAGGAGTGAAAGTGTCACGACCCAAATTCCCAACCCTCAGGATCGTGATGGCGCCTAACACCATACTTGCTAGGCAAGCCAATGTTAGAACCTAATTAACCTTTCCTTTTAAAAGTTTACCCACACATAATAGAACAAGTTAAAAATGAACATTGAATCTAATATTTTCCAATAAATAACTTCATGAATAATAACCGAAGAAATAAACCGAACCACGAATTAATACTAATTATATAACTGTCATGACCCAATTCCTAACCAACGGGATCGTGATGGCGCCTAATACAATACTTGTTAGGTAAGCCAATGTTAGAAATTAATTACCCATTTACTTTTTAATGTTTACTTACACATAATAAAACAATTTTAAATAAATATAAAACCTAATATTTTCCACTAAATAATTCCATGAATAATAATGAAGAGCAATAATTAAGCTGAACCACGAACTAAATATATAACTATAAAGCTACCCCAGGGTTTGGTGTCACAATTCACGAACTACTAAAGAATACTACAAATAAATGGGCTGAAAGAAATATATCTCTGTTTTAAATGAAATAAAACAGTATCTAAATGAATAAGAGAAGACTCCAGGAGTCTGCGGATGCTAGCAGATCTACCTCATGTCTCCGAACAAAATGCACAGCTACTAAGATCTCCTAACTTTGGCCGGTACCTGGATCTGCACAAAAGAGTGCAGAGCGCAGTATCAGTACAACCGACCCCATGTACTGAGTAAGTGCCGAGCCTAACCTCGACGAAGTAGTGACGAGGATACAGAGGGGCATTAATTACATAACCTATGAACAATAAATATATAATAAAGCAAGAAAGAAATAATAATAATAAACTCGATAACTAGTAACTTGCAATAATAAATAAAAGCAACTCGGGTAACTCTTTTCAAATATCAACTGTAACCAACTTTTCAAAATTTTCCAACTTTGAATTTAAATCACAATAAAAATCAGAGTATGAAAATCTTTTAAATAAAACCGGAGTTTTCCAAATCCTTATTTTTGAAAATCAGTAAAACACAAGAATTTACCCTTATCACTCCTTGTTGCGGCACGCAACCCGCTCCTACCTATCCACCCTTATTTCTCCTCCCTATATATATCACTGGTATTTCTCCTGTTGCGGCATGCAACCCGATCCCACATGTCCACCCTTATCACTCCTTGTTGCGGCGTGCAACCCGCTCCCACCAGACATATCATATCAGTTTATTAATAAAGACTTTCACAAAACAAAAAGAACAGCCAACACTTCCAGACTACTTGAAGCAATACTTAGCAATAAATCAACGAATCCAAATAGACATATAAACCTCAATGATTTTGAAACAATTAAGTCCGGAAGCAAATAATTAGAAACGGGGAAAGGATCATGTTTAACAAACAATTTGGTGGTGCATAGATACTCGTCACCTCACCTATACACCACGCACATGCGAATTCACATAGCTTTTAAGTTGGGGATTCGTATTCCCTCAAGTCAAGGTTAAACCAAGCACTTACCTCAATCTCGCAGACCACTCACTGCTCAATTACCTCTTTTCCTTTCGAATTTATCTCTAACCCGCTCGAACCTAATCATAATTAGATCAATACTATAATTAGCACTTACCTGCGCTTGTGCACGTGCAGAAGTTCTTCCACTTCTCCGGAATAGGGAAATGGTCACTGGGGCCGCACCTGCGGATAATTGTCCGCTTCTGCGGTCCCGCTTCTGGGCATGATGTCCGCACCTACGGAAAAAGGGGAAGCTGGCCTAAGTCGCATCTGCGGCCTTCCTCTTGCACCTGCGGCCCAAGGTTCGCAGGTGCGGGCACACCAGAAGTGGTGCACCAACAAATTTTACAAGTTAAAAACATCCCGAAGCCTACCCGAAACTCACCCGAGCCCTCGAGGCTCTAAACCAAACATGTATGCAAGTCTAAAAACAGCATATGGACTTGCTCGTGCGATCAAATCGTGAAAATAACATTTAAAACTATGGATTTACCCTCAAAACTCATCATTTTTCTCAAGAACACTCACCTTTTACTATTTCTCAACCGGACGTCCGAATCACGTCAAATAAATTCCGATTCTCACCAAATTTCACAGATAGGATGTAAACATCATAATAAACCTGTATTGAGCTCCGGAACCAAAACACATGCCCGATACCAACAGTTTCAAATATTAATTCATTTCTTTATTTCATTAAGAATCTAATGAAACAATTTCTTTCAAAAATTGATTTCTAAGGCTATGGACCTCGGAATCCAATTCCGGGCATACGCCCAAGTTCCATATTTTACTGCAGATCTACCGGGATTGTCGGAACACAGATCTGGGTCCTTATACTCAAAATGTTGACCCAAGTCAACTAAAATCAAACTTTAACTCTATAAATCATTATTTCTTATATTTTCACATAAAGATTTCCGGTTTTACGCCTAGACTGTCCACACAAATCGAGGTAATTATAATTAATCTTTTTACGACTAATAGGCCTAGAACGGAGTCTTTATTCATAAAATGACCCCTTGGGTCATCACAATCTCCACCTCTAAAGCAAACGTTCGTCCTCGAATGGACATAGAAAATTACCTGAACTGGCAAACAAGTGGGGATATCTACTCTGCATGTCCAACTCAGACTCCCAAGTAACTGCCTCAACAGGCTAGCCCCTCCACTACACTTGAACTGAAGGGTAACTCTTTGATCTCAACTGACGAACCTGCCGGTCTAGAATGGCTACCGGCTCCTCCTCATAAGTCAAATCTTTGTCCAATTGGACAGAGCTGAAATCTAACACGTGGGAAGGGTCTCCATGATATTTTCGGAGAATAGATACATGAAATACCGGATGAACTGAGGATAACTCTGGATGCAACGCAAGTCTATAAGCTACATCCCCCACTCTATCAAGAATCTCAAATGGCCCAATATACCTAGGGCTCAACATACCCTTCATCCCAAATCTCATAACACCCTTCATGGTCGATACCCGAAGTAATACTCTCTCTCCAACCATGAATGCCACATCCCGAAACATTACTAATCACTTATAACACAACAAGGAGGTCCACTTCCCTCTGCAACTAAACTACATGAGAGGTTCTCAAATATACTCGCAACTCGAGGCCATATGCCGTCTCAAGACAGAAGTATAACGCTCAATAACTCTTGCTACATATCCAACCAATCCTTTTTGTCACAATCAAACAATATGAACCCATCTCACCATCGAATCACACCCACCACATAGTCACCAGCCACAAAGTCCCACAAATAAGGACACAAACGGACATATAAGTCCCAAATGCACGGCTCACACAATCGAAATCTCAGCACTCAAACCACAGAATAAAATCCGGCCTCAAGTCCTCCAGACTGGCCTATTAACAACATGCTAAAATTGCCTCTCGCACCTCACCCATGGAAATCACAAGCCGTGGATACACAGATGATACTAAGCGCTCGCGTGCGCACTCGAATACATGGAAATAATTCAAAGGATTATGCTTTTGGCCGAATAATTGGATTCGCACGACAAGAATTCCAGAATGTGAGATTTTCCTAAGGGTTCTGTAGCCTCTCGAAGATAAGTACAGACGTCTCCGTACCGATCCGCAAGACTCTACTAAACCTGCTCATGACCGATGAGTCCGATGTAACCAAGGCTCTGATACCAACTTGTCACGACCCCAAATCTAAACTGGTCGTGATGGCACCTATCGTGGTACTAGGCTAGCCAAATTTACTAAAAATATCATAAGGTTCCCATTTAATACATAAATCATTCTATGTTTCATAATGATTTCCACTTTTAAGCATTTCAAAACAATAAAAATGATCAGAACGTCTAAACACAGCCCTAACATCTTGATTCAATCGTCATGAGCATATAAGAAGTGATACAGTCTAATACTAGTTCTCTACTACAACAAGTCTGGGAAGTAAAGTAAAATGACAGAGTAGGAAGGAGAAAGAGTAGGCTGTGGACGCCAAGCAGCTGCCTCACAATCTCCGAACAATGCTCCAACTGGGGTAGCTCAACTATCTCTCTACCCCGATACCTGAATCTAAACACAAGGTGCAGGGAGTAATGTGAGTACACCAACTCAGTATGTAACAACCATAACTAATGACTTGAGTGCAGTGACGAGCATTTTTAAAGATCATGTAAAAACCATATAATAAGCAACAGTAGAAGTGATTAAACTCAAGTCACGAATCTACATACCGAATATTTCATAAAAACTTCAGTTTTCCATTTTATAATTCGTATAAATGTTTGTTCAACATTTCTCAATTGAGGCTCAGTGTAAAGAAGAGTGAAAAAAGTAGTTTCATAAAATATCAACCGCTCGGGCACAGTGTCACTCATGAATAAGCCTCTCGAGCAAGCCTCTCAGTCACTCGTTACTCTACTCTCATAGGTCAACGCTCACACTCAGCACTCTCAGTCAATAATGTTGCGGCATGCAGTCCGATCCATATAATAACCCACTGCGGCGTCCAGCCCGATCCATAATAGTAACCCGCTGCGGTGTGTAGCCCGATCCATAATAGTAACCCGCTACGGCGTGCAGCCCGATCCATAATAGTAGACTGCGCTCACTAGGGGTGTACATACTCCTGGAGAGGCTCCTTCAGCCCAAGCGCTATATCGCTGCGGCGTGCAGCCCGATCCAATATATATATTACTGCGGTGTGCAGCCCGATCCACATAATATCTGCTACAATGTGCGACACAATCCAATATATATATACATTGTTGCGGCGTGCAACCCGATCCACAACTATCCTCACAAACTCGGCTCTCAGCCTCTCTCAGTCACCCTCACAAGCCACTCGGGCAAACTCATCGTTACTTACCTCAAACCGGCCCAAATACAAATCCGTGATGCTCTTGCCCCTCGAATCGACCTCTGATTTCTCTAAATCTAGTCAAAATCAGATTTATACCATCAATATACGCTAAAGGAATGAATTCCACATGAAAATTATCAAATTAGACCAAAAATTCCGAATTTGGCTCAAACCCGCCCCCCGAGCCCACGTCTCAAAATCTGATAAAAATTACATCACAAAAATCCTTATCCTCCCACGAGTCCGTACATACCAAGACATCAAAATCGGACCTCAAATGGCCCCTCAAATCCTCAATCAAAGGTCTCCAAATCGTAAGCCCTAATTCTCCCAATTTTTGGGTTTAAATCCCACTAATTTCAGGTTTAATTACTCAGAAATCGACATAGAATCGAGTATTGAAGTCAAAAACCTTACCTCCAAGTGTTTCCCTTTGATTCCCTCCTCAATCCCTCTCAAAAAGCTTCAAAATCGCTCAACAATAGTGAAAATAGGATTGAAATTTCTGAAGGAGGGGTTTAAATACTTCTGCCCTGATCAATCTATGAGAATGTGGCCTATTCCTCGCGTTCGCGATCAACAAAATTTACCAGCACTTCTCTTACCTTATGTGATCGTGGCCTTTCCCACGCGATCGCATAGAACAAATTTTTCTAACAGCCTTCTCCAACTCTTCCGGATACCCTCTAGTATAATGATCATAACTTTTTGTACAAAACACCAAATTACAATTGGTTTAACTTTCTGAAAACTAGACATCAAGGGATACACCTTTCATTTTTGGATCATCTTCAAATTCCTTATAGATTGTGAGTTATAAGCTTCAAGCAACAAAACTTTTACTCTATGCGATCGCGGGAAGCCTTATGCGATTGCATAGCACAACTAGATTTGTCCAATTTTTCTCTATGCTAACGCGGCCAGATCTATGCTATCGCACTGTACACCCCTGAAGCCAAAAACCAGCAACTAAAAATGGCCTAGAAATGGTCTGAAACCACTCTAAACTCACCCGAGACCCTCGGGACCTCAACCAAAACATACCAACACATCCCATAACATCACACAAACTTAGTCGAGCCTTCGAATCACCCAAAACAACATCAAAATACCAAATTAACCCCAAATTCAACACTAAGGATTTCTAAACTTTCGAAATTTGCCAACGATGCCGAAACCAACCAAACCACGTCCTATTGACCTGAAATTTTGCACACACATAAAAAATGACACTAAAAACCTATTCCAACTGCGGGAATTCCATTCCAACCTCGATAGCTCATTTTCCACTGCCGACCGAAAATCACCAAAAATCCAATTTCGCCAATTCAAGCCTAATTCTACCACGGACCTCTGAATAACATTCTGAACACGCTCCTAAGTCCAAAATCACCTAACGAAACTATCTGAACCATAAAAACCAAATTCCGAGATTGTTTACCCATAAGTCAACTTTCGGTTGACTTTTCCAACTAAATAACCAACTTAAGAGACTAAGTGTCTCATTTCTCTCCACAATCACGCTGAACCCGAACAAATAAACCTAACACAACATGAAAGAGCTGAACTACATATAATGAAGCAGAAATGTGGGAAACGGGGCTAAAACTCTCGGAATGACCGATCGGGTCGTTACATTCTCCCTCACTTAAACATACGTTCATCCTCGAACGTGCCCATAGTTGTTCCCAAAAACCATCAAAATTTCCAAATAACCTTACCACGCACATACCCGGGGTGATCCCACGTCACCCTATACCATATAGGTCTGATAAAATAACATAACTGAAATTTCACTATTCAACCTGACCGATAAACCTTAGAACCAAATTCCCACTTCTGAAATACTTTGCAAGATCAAAATACCACAACTATAAAATGAATAAGTTAGAACACGTTGTATCAAGCTATATCTGTAACCCAAGATGTAATTACATAATATACCGCATGACTCGAACAATCATAGGGATAACTCCTAATCACAATAGTTATCCACAATAGCTGCTCAAAATAACCCAATACCAGTACATATCCTCTTATCAAGCAATGCCCCGCTCTAACTATAATGACTCGACCAGTCGTTTTGAGATCTAGCACACCGTTCAGTGGTTTGAAGTCGTGAGCAGCTCCATTTCAGCTATTATGACTTGTAGGTGTGGTTGGAATTGAATTTTGGGAAGTTTAGAGTTGATTTGGAAAGAAAATTCTCATTCTAGAGGATCTGAAGGTTCATGAAGCTTCATATGATGATCTGAAGGTTGGAATTTTGAGTAAACAACCTCCGAATCAGGATCTGAAGGTTCATGAAGCTTCATATAATGATTTCGAACTTGGCGTATATCCGGATTGGGTTTTGGATAACCCAGGAACATTTCGATGCATATTGTGGAAGCCAGCATTTTGAAAAATTTCATAAATTTGGGCTTGAAGTGCATTTTTGTGTTATTGATGTCCTTCTGGGATTCCAATTCTAGGAATAATAGCGTATGGTGATTCTGGAGTTGGGAGCGTGATCGGTAGTGAATTCGGATGTCCGGAGGTCATTTTGAAGTCATTTGGCTAAAGACAGAAATTTGATGGTTTTTGAGAAATCCGACCGGAAGTGAAAGTTTTGATATCGAAGTCGGAATGTGATTCTGGAAGTTGGTGCAGGTCCGTAATGTTGAATATGACTTATGTGCAAAATTTGAGGTCAATCAGACGTGATTTGATAGGTTTCGGCATCGGATGCAGAAGTTGGAAATTTCTAATTTCATAAAGTTGGGATTTGGGTGTGATTCGTGGTTTGGATGTGGTTTGATGTGATTTGAGGCCTTGAGCAAGTTTGCATTATGTTTTGGAACAGGTTGGTATAATTGGACGGGCTACCAGGGGTCTCGGGTGGATTCCGGGTGGTTAACGGATCAATAATTGAAGTTGAAGAAAACTGAAGGTTGTTGTCATCTGGTGTAACCGCACCTGCGAGGCTTTGGCCGCAGATGCGGAGCCGGAGGTGCGGCTAAGGGCGCCGCAGGTGCAAAATTTTGGCTGGAGCCAAGGAGGACGCAGGTGCGGGAGATTTGGGCGCACCTGCGGAAGCGCAGGTGCGACAAGGGGACCACAGGTGCGAGAAATGGGCGGGGCAGAATGTTTTAAAACCGAGAATTTGTGGCCATTTCTTCATTTCTTCTTTGGTTTGGTCGATCTTGGGAGGCTTCAAAGATAGGATTTCTTCATGCAATTTCAAGGTAAGTAACTCCTTCATGTTTCTAAGTTAAATACAAGATTATATGCATGGATTAGACATGGAAATTAGTAGGAGAATTGGGATGTTTGAGGAAAGACCTAGAAATGCAAATTTGAATTTTTAGCCACGAATTGAGCATGAATATTTGAGTAAATTGTATATTTGAGTTAGTAAGGCTATGGGTAGAATATATCTTCGAGAAATTTCAGATTCCGGACACGTGGGCCTGAGGGCATTTTGGTCATTTCACTAAGCGGGGTTGGGAAATTATATAATTTGGAATGGTTGTGCATATTAGAGTATATTTTCATTGGGTTGTCATTGTTTGGATAGTTTTGGGGCGTTGTGCGTCAATTTGGAGTCATCGGAAGGGCTTGGAGGCCGGTTATGGAATCTCGGAACGAGGTAAGTCTCCTTTCTAACTTTGTGAGGGGGGATTGTCCCCTAGGTGAATTAATTAAGTACATGCTATTATCTTCGGGGGCTACATACGCACGAAGTGACGGGAGTCCATGCGTAGCTACTATTATTCCATGTCCGGGTAGTCTAGGACCCACTAGCATGCTTTATGTGTTGTACCTGTAATCCTGCCTATAATATTAAACTGCTAATATAATCGAAATAGTAATTGGATATCTGAAGAAGGCTAGAGTTTATTTTCTTAATCATCTAAAAAGAGAATTGATTCCTCTATGGATAATTGTACACCTAGTAGGGTATTATTATGGAATATCATTAAACTTGGCAAATGAGTTTCAAAACAAAGATTTAAAAGCTATATTTCATGTTCCTTTAGGAAGAATTTTACCACTTTCCTGAGAAAAACTGCTTTCTTGATAAAAATACGGATTTATTATGTGGATATGTGTGCATATGAGCACCTGAGTCACATGTATGATTCGCGAGCAGGCTAGCCTTATTATTTGTATGTATAACTGCGTTACATGATCGATTCGCAAGCGGGGCAGATAAATGCATCTATGGTTCGATCCGTTCGACCCTTCGGCAGTGCACAATTTATTATTGTTGGTCCGCGCCGTTCGACCCTCGGCATTTCTTGCGCATGATATTTTCTGCGTAGTTGCTATAATTTTGCCTGATTATTGGCCTCGGATTTTTATGTTATCAATTGAAATTACAGAAATTTAAAGTCATTAAAGGATTTTGGAAGAAGTTGTTCCTTTAGTTGATTAATTTTTATTTGATCAATCACCCATGTTGATTAATTGTTATTAATATGACGAAGATATAAAGTGTTAAATGAGAACAGAGATTGATAATGTTATCCCTATTTTTAATAAATTGCCTAAGATAATCATGCTTAGTGTCGCACTTAAATATTCTAAATTGACTTTTAGCAAGTGTCTAATTTTGACCTCTCGTCACTACCTCTCTGAGGTTAGGCAGGTGACTTACTGAGTACACGTTATTTTGTAGTCATGCTACACTTGCTGTGCATTTTATTGCACATGTACTTTCATAGCAATGTGGAGGATTCAGAGACTTAGGCGAGCTGCATCATCCGGAGGCGATCCGCAGCTGACAGGGTCTCCCTCATACTGTATTTATTTTCATTTAAAATTTTCTTGTCCAATTCGTATGTCGTATAGTCTTCGTAATGATTGTAAAAATTCTTTAAAATTGCTCATGTACTTGTGACACCGGGTTCTGGGATGTGTTGGGATATATTTGTTAAAGTGTAGTATTCAAACCATTATTTTTAATTAACAGATATTTATTTGGTTAATATGTAATAAAGTGAAAGGAAATTTTTTCATAAATGTTAAAACCGGAAAGTTATTTTAATTAATTAATGACTTGGCTTGCCTGACATTGATGTTCGGCGCCATCAGAACCTTATGGATTTTGGGTCGTGACACTAACACTTTCAAATGCTGCCAACGATGAAAGAAACACGTAGAAACTAGCAACATCCGACGAGCTCAAATCATAGAAAAGATTCACATGAGAGGACTATCCTGCTATCAACAATTACCATCACAACACCATGCTATAAGCCTGGCACACATAGCAAATCAAAACACACGAATCTGACATCAAGGATCACACCTCTACATAACTCCGCTACAATGCGTGATCCCATCCAAACGCTGGTCCACATGAATACTTCAAGCCACCTTGCTCAAAATCAATAACCATGCGCAATTCGACATCAAGTACTCAAGGTGAATTGCCATGACCATGGGGGAATCGGATGATACCAGGCTACATGAACCCGAAAGAACATAACCGATACGCCCCAATCTAGCAATAAAGCCCAAATAAATCCGCACCATATGTGCATAACCAACAATCACCACTTCTTGCAACACCAAAAGGTAACTCATAGATCACTCCGGAATATGAATAAACTCAATGACAATCGAACGGTACATCCCTCAACAATAGCAATTCGGAGTCAACAATTCCAACCTGGTGCAGGACACACACTCATATTGGGCCTACCAATAACCCTAAATCAACTCTGGTCACCCACAATAGATAGATAACTCTCTGAAGGTTCACAATGACTGAATCATGGCATTTACTAACATCGGACTAGCTTTGCTCTCATCATCACAGTCCACAACCACAAAATAATCTATTTATTAGAACTCTCAATCTCGAAGTCCATGAAGCGCACAAATTACCTATATGATCCCAAATCCACCGCTCGAATATATCACACACCTCTAATACTGAATCATTCCACGAGGGATACTCCTATAATTCTTCTGTGCCACCAAGCAAACTTGAATATTAGTAGTCGATCCAACAAGAGAGCGCCGCGATACCAATGAAGTACCCTTAACTCAAACACATTGCTCTTTCTGAAATGTATACTCTCATTAAGCCGCACCAAGTAGTGATATCATTTACCTAGTCATATGAAACTGTCCATGCTGCCTAAGAATTTATGACCTTTCTTCCAGATCTGAACCGTTACCTCACACATGCAAATTCAACCCTACACAACTTATCACATATACCACGCCATCATTTGATAAATATGAGAACTTCCTGATCCCTTCCGAGCCACAAGCTACTACATACCCAACTAGCCAAGAACTTTCCATTTGATCCCATTTAGAAGCAAAATCACTATACATCACTTGCACCTCATGCCAGTAGAAAATATACATCTCTAACCGTGGTAGAACCCATCAGGAACTATCTGAATCCCATTTGTACAACACCAAACAGTCATGACTGAATCCTTCTAACTCAACCAAGCTACGCAGGCCACCAAAAATCCAAGAGCATTGTTAAGAAACACATGCAAAAACTCATTGCCTCATAAACACTCAAGGAACTAATCATATCCCTTACCATGCCGATCCGACCTACTACAAAGTTGTCCTATTTATCCAAGTTCCTTCAGACTTACCTTCGAATGTATACTTCTCTTTGCCATAATACCACAATTCTCAACCTAGACCCACCACGCGTGACCCAAGCATAAGACCGTACCGTCTAAGGTTCGTAAGCCACTAAATATCCTCTCAAATATCCCCAAAAGTACCACATTCAAAATACTTACCCTGTAGAGTCTTCCTGCGAATCTAAAGTCATTACTTCACTTTCCTGATACTGATATGTAGAGTCCATGAAAATGTAGAAATGCCACAAGTCCTGACACCCTCTAATGCAAATCTCAGTTCTAGCCAAATTCACACCTTGAAAATTCCCAATTGTTACATATAACCTTGAATCCATCAGAACCATGCTCGAGAGTCATCCACTCTACACAATCTCAATTAAACTGATCAAACATATCAAACGACCTGATCCCATTTGCACACCAACATACTAGGAAGTACTCCACACATTCGAAGCAACAAGCAAATTCCTACACTGCACAAACTACACCTTTTTCAACTACAACTCAATCATTCAATAAAATCCCTTTACCCATAGAGTACTTTACAACCAGTATTGAAAATTCCCATCACTCGAGTCATTCCCAGACTCGACCTATGCAGATCATAACTGATCCACCAATATACCTAGAATTGAAACCAATACACCTCATAATCGTGCAATCAAATAATCATTAACAGCCTCCCCCACTTGGCTCAAAGCCAACGACCAAGACAAACCACAACTCACAATTCCCATACGCTATCATTGTCACCATACTGCAGTGAAATTCAACTAAATCCTTCATAAGATCATATGAAACAAACCATCTGATATTCCACATCATATGCAAATCTCGTATTCACCATTGTAATGGTCATGCCAACTTCCACAAGCGATCTAAACTCAAATTATAACATATAACAATTTCTGATAAAAGAGGACTTGCCACAGAATCACCTAAGGATCACACAACCTCAGGACACCCCGCAAGAGATAGCTCCGCCTGCTTAGCATCAAATTGATCTCTCTCTATAACCTTCCAAACATCATAGCTATTATTCAATAACTTTATCCTTTTGCATCTAAACACAACCAACGCCTACCCTCGAGGCATCACAATACGCAGTATAAGAACCCGAAGCTGAAGGCAGAACTAACACTGGAGCTCTGCTCAAAGAAATATTGAGCTTCTGGAAGCTCTACCCACACTCGTCTGACCACATGGATACCCTCACTGAACACCACATGTCCCAAGAATGCTACTGATCTGAGCCAAAAATTCACACTTGAAGAACTTTGCATAGAGCTTCTCCTCCCTGAATCCTTATAATACCATCCTCAAATGCTGAGTATGCTACCCCTGACTACGAGAGTACGCCAGGATGCTATCAATGACACAATAACGAAGGAGTGTAATTACTGCTGGAATACCCCGTTGATCAAATATATGGACGCTACTGGGGAATTGGTCAGCCAAAAAACATCACTAAACTCTTATAACACAACAGTGAGGTCCACTTCCCTCCACAACTAAACTACATGAGAGGTTCTCCAATATACTCGCAACTCGAGGCCATATGCCGTCTCAAGACAGATGTCTAACACTCATTAGCTCTTGCTACATATCCAGCCAATCCTTTTAGTCACAATCAAACAATATGAACCCATCTCACCATCGAATCACACTCACCACATAATCATCCAGCCACAAAGTCCCACCAATAAGGACACAAATGGATATATAAGTCCCAAATGCACGGCTCACACAATCAAAATCTCAGCACTCAAGCAACAGAATAAAATCCGGCCTCAAGTCCTCCAGACTGGCCCATTAACAACATGTTAAAATCACCTCTCATATCTCACCCATGGAAATCACAACCCGTGGATACACAGATGATACTGAGCGCTCACGTGCTTATTCGAATACATGGAAAGAATTAAAAGGGTTATGCTTTTGGCTGAATAATTGGACTCGCACGACAAGAATTCCAGAATGTGAGATTTTCCTAAGGGTTCTGTAGCCTCTCGAAGATAAGTACAGACGTCTCAGTACCGATCCCCAAGACTCTACTAAACCTGCTCATGACCAGTGAGTCCTATGTAACCTAGGCTCTGATACCAACTTGTCACGACCCCAAATCTAAACTGGCCGTGATGGCGCCTATCGTGGTACTAGGCTAGCCAAATTTAATGAAAATATCATAAGGTTCCCATTTAATATATAAATCATCCTATTTTTCATAATAATTTCCACTTTTAAGCATTTCAAAACAATAAAAATGATCAGAACGTCTAAACACAGCCCCAACATCTGGAGTCAACCGCCATGAGCATCTAAGAAGTAATACAGTCTAATACTAATTCTCTACTACAACAAGTCTGGGAAGTAAAGTAAAATGATAAGAGTAGGAAGGAGAAAGAGTAGGTTGCGGACGCCAAACAGCTGTCTCACAATCTCCGAACAATGCTCCAACTGGGGTAGATCAAATATCGCTCTGCCCCGGTACCTGAATCTGCACACAAGGTGCAGGGGGTAACGTGAGTACGCCAAATCAGTAAGTAACAACCATAACTAAAGACTTGAGTGCAATGACAAGCATTTTTAAAGATCATGTAAAAACCATATAATAAGTAATAGTAGAAGTGATTAAACTTAAGTCAGGAATCTACATTCCGAATATTTCATAAATACTCCAGTTTTCCATTTTATAATTCGTATAAACGTTTGTTCAACATTTCTCAATTGAGGCTCAGCGTAAAGAAGAGTGAAAACAGTAGTTTCATAAAATATCAGCCGCTCGCGCATAGTGTCACTCATGAATAAGCCTCTCGGGCAAGCCTCTCAGTCACTCGTGACTCTACTCTCATAGGTTAACGCTCACACTCAGCACTCTCACTCAACATGTACCATATATAACTGCTACGGCATGCAGCCCGATCCATATAATAACCCGCTACGGCGTGCAGCCCGATCCATAATAGTAACTGCTGCGGCGTGTAGCCCGATCCATAATGGTAACCCGCTGCGGCGTGTAGCACGATCCATAATAGTCGACTGCGCTCACTGGGGGTGTATAGAATCCTGGAGGGGCTCCTTCAGCCCAAGTGCTATATCGCTGCGGCGTGCAGCCCGATCAAATATATATATTGTTGCGGCGTGCAACCCGATCCACATAATATCTGCTGGGGCATGCAGCCCAATCCGATATATATACATTGGTGCGGCGTGCAGCCCGATCCATAACTATCCTCACAAACTCGACTCTCAGCCTCACTCAGTTAACCTCACAAGCCACTCGGGCAAACGCATCACAACTCACGGGGCTCAGCCCAAGATAACTCTCAGTATTCAAAAAAACAGGGGGATAAAAGTGATAAACAACAACAGATATTGTCACGACCCAAATTACCCTCCGAACGGTGTCGTGACGGTACCTAGTCCCTACAACTAGGTAAGCCTAAAACTTGCGGAAAATAAGGCAAATTAATAATAGAAACAGTAATGAATAAGCAATACTATAAAAATATTAGCCGCTCGGCATTTACAGCTTTTACTTTCCCAAAACCCGGAACATCACAAAGTCAAAAACTCTGAACTACTGTAGCTCTATATAAAGAAATAAGGAAAATGTATCTATATATCTCCTATATCTGTACTAGAGTAGGAAGGGGACTCGTGAGATCCTACGGACGCGGCAGAATTACCTTGCATTCTCCTATGCAGCTGCTAAGATGCGCCTAGCCACTGTATTGTGTGCTGGTACCTGGATCTGCACATGGGGAAAACATGCACAAGAAAAGGGCGTGAGTACTCCACATTCGGTACTCCGTAAGTGCCAAGCCTAACACCAGTCAAGTAGTGACGAAGTCATGTTGAGGCTCTACAGAGTTTTAAAACAAGTCAATATAAATTTAAAACAGTGAAATATAGATAAGCAATGATAAACAGGATTAATGGAAACTGGAAGAATTAATAACAGAAAGAGAGCCCTCGGCTCAGCACATCATATATCTCAACAGTAAATTTGCAATGCAGTACAAGGGGAAAGCTCCCGGATCTCAGTCTGTAGTCCCAATTTAAATATGCTATGCAGTACAGGGGGAAAGTTCCCGGATCTCCGTCCGTAATCCTAATTTAAATATGCGTTTTAGTACAGGGGGAAAGCTCCCGGATCTCGTTCCGTAGTCCCAATTTAAATATGCAATGCAGAAGTATGTCGGATACGGCTTAATTAAACAGTTCAGGAAAAGCAACAGGAAAGAATAGAATAAAACTATCTAAACATGGTGCAACTAGTAGCAAATAAGAGGAAATCGAGTAAGGACAAGTAGGCATGCTTATTCTTAAGCTAACTACTAAAATAAGACAGAAAACAGTAATATAGGAATGAGAATGAGTGATTGCATGGAAGGAAAAAATGAAATATTAGCAACAATGACCCATGTACGCACTCGTCACCTCACGTACACGGCGTCCACGTAACGCAATTAGTATAAAAATGCATAAGGGAAGTCCCCAACACAGAGTTAAGCAAGCCACTTACCTTGACTGCGCTAATCAACCTAATACCAGGCTCTTGCCACGAGTATCTGACTTCGAGTTGCCCAAAACTAATCAATTCGATTGCATAATGTAAACATCACTTCAAGGAAACAAAATAGCTAATTATTTCTAAGATAATACGCAAAGTTAGGAAATTCGCCCAAAAAGTCCCTAGGGCCCACATCTCGGAATCGGGTAAAATTTATATTTCCCGAACACCCATTCGCTCATGAACTCACTCGAACAAGAATCAACAAAATCTGACGTCTAAATCTCCCTAAATCCTCAGATTTCTACTTGGGGAAGTTTCATCCCATTTTCATGGTTTTCATCCAATTTCATTGATTAGATTGAGGAAATTGATAGAGATTATTGATATACAAATGGATTAAGGTTAGAAAACATTACCTATGATTCTCCTCTTCAAATTCCACTGAAAATCGCCAAATCCCGAGCTCTCAATCGATATTGGAGTTATTAATTTGAAACCCTCAGATTTTGGTATAACCAGCCTAGGTATTTCGCACCTGCAACATTGGGATTGCACCTGCGGTGCCGCACTTGCGGAAACACAATCGCAGGTGCAGAAACTCATTAAAAGATATGGGGTCGCACCTGCGGTGGCTGGGTCGCAGGTGCGGCTCCGCACGGCGGATACTCTTCCGCACCTGCGAGTCGGGCCAACCTAAGCTACATCCGCACCTGCATACACCCATTTTGCACCTGCGTGTCCACACCTGCGGAAAAACCATTGCTAGTGCGAGACACCAGAACCAGAAATGGTTCAGCTGCTCTTAAGGTTCCAAATTCACCCGTTGGGCATCCGAAACAACCCCGAGGCCCCCGAGACCTCAACCAAACCTACCAAATTACCCTAATACCTTGTTCCAACTTGTTCGAGTCTTAAAAACACATCTCATAACATCAAAATAATCAATTATGCATAGATTCAAGCCTAAGAACTTATGAAACTTCTAGAATTCACATCCGATGCCGAAACACTTCAAAATTCATCCGAATGACCTCAAATTTTTCACATAGGTCACAATTGGTATTACTGACCTGCTATCACTTTCGGAATTCCATTCCGAGTCCGATATCATAATTTCACCTATCAGTCGAAATCACCGAAATTCTCACATTCGCCAATTCAAGCCTAAATCTACAACCGACCTCGAAAACACATTCTGAACACGCTCCCAACCCCGAAATCACCCAACAGAGCTAACAGAGTCGACGGAGTTCCATTCCGAATCCGTCTTCACACAGATATAGCTACGACCAGATTCTAAAGCTAAATTTCACATTTATGGACTATGTGTCCAAACTCACTCCGGATCTCATCACTCAACGCTCCGACAAGTTTCATTAACATAAATAGACATGGAAGAAGCGGTTATTAGGGGATCGGGATGCTAACTCTCAAAACGACCGATCGGGTCGTTACATCCTCCCCCTATTAAGAAAATCGTTCGTCCTCGAACGAGTATAGAAATATACCTGAAGCTGTGAAAAGATGAGGGTACTGACTCCGTATATCCTGCTCGGTCTCCCAAGTCGCCTTCTCGACTAGCTGACCACTCCACTGAACCCTAACTGAAGCAATATTCTTCGATCTAAGGTTTCTGACATGCCTGTCCAATATAGCCACAGTCTCCTCAACATATGATAGGTCCTTGTCTAACTGGACTGAGCTGAAATCCAAAACATGAGTCGGGTTACCGTGATACTTCCGGAGCGTGGAGACGTGGAACACCGGATGAATCCCTACTAGGCTGGGAGGCAGGGCTAGCTCATAAGAAACCTCCCCAACACGTCGTAACACCTCAAAAGGGCCAATAAATCTCGGACTCAGCTTGCCTTTCTTCCCGAACCTCATGACGCCCTTCATAGGCGATACCCGAAGCAAAACCTGATCACTAGCCATAAATGCCAAGTCACGAACCTTACGGTCCGCATAGCTCTTCTGCCTGGACTGAGCTGTGCAAAGTCTCTCCTGAATCACCTTCACCTTGTCCAGGGCATCCTGAACCAAGTATGTACCCAACAATCGGGCCTCGCCTGGCTCAAACCATCACATGGGAGACTTGCACCGCCTACCATACAAAGCATCATACGGCGCCATCTGAATGTTGGACTGGTAGTTGTTGTTATAAAGAAACTCTACAAGAGGAAAGTATCGATCCCATGACCCTCCAAGATCTATCACATAGGCACGAAGCATATCCTTGAGAATCTGAATCGTGCGCTCGAACTGCCCGCCCGTCTGAGGGTGAAAAGTTTTACTCAACTCTACCCTGGTACCTAACTCCTGTTGGACAGCTCTCGAGAACTATGAAGTGAATTGTGTACCTCTGTCTCAAATGATAGATACTGGGATACCGGGAGGCAAACAATATCTCTGATATAAATCTCAGCCAACCTCTCAGATGAATATGTAGTCAGCACTGGAATGAAATGGGCTGATTTTGTCAGCCGATCCCCAATCACCCAAATAGCATCATACTTCCTCAAAGTCCGAGGAAGTCCAACCACAAAGTCCATGGTGATCCGCTCCCACTTCCACTCTGGAAGCTCAATCTGCTGAAGTAACCCTCCCGGTCTCTGATTCTCACATTAGAATTGTTGACAGTTGTGACACTTGGCAAAAACTCCACTATATCCTTCTTCATCCTTCGCCACCAATAGTGTTGTCTCAGATCGTGATACATCTTCGCGGTACCCGCATGGATGGAATACCGCGAACTATGGGCCTCCTCAAGAATCAACTCCTGAAGCCCATCTACATTGGGTACACAAATACGGCCCTGCATCCTCATCACCCCGTCATCACCTATGGTCACATCCCTGGCATCACCCCGCTGGACTCTATCCTGAAGAACCAAAAGGTGGGGATCATACTGGAACTCTCTGATACGGTCATAAAGGGAAGATCGAGCAACCACACAAGCTAATACCCAGCAAGGCTCAGAAAGATTCAATCTCACGAACTGACTGGAAAATGACTGAACATCTAAGGCTAGCAGCTGTGCCAAACTCCCCACTATCCGCCTGGTGACTCAAGGTGTCGGCCACCACACTGGCCTTCCCCGAGTGGTATAATATAGTGATGTCATAGTCCTTTAGCAACTCCAACCACCTATGCTAGCGCACATTTAGATCCTTCTTCCTGAATATGTGCTGTAAACTCTGATGATCAGTGAATATCTTATAGGGAACACCATATAAATAATGACGCCATGTCTTCAGGGCGTGAACAATCGCTGCCAACTCGAGATCATGAAAAGGGTAGTTTTTCTAATGCACCTTCAACTGCCTGGACGCGTAGGCAATCACCCTACCGTCCTGAATCAACACCGCTCCCAGGCCAATCCTCGAAGCACTACAATGGAGCCTGTGGGTAATACTAACATTGGGGCTGTACTCAGGGTTGTCTTGAGCTTCTGAAAGCTTTCCTCACACTCCTCAGTCAATATAAAATTTGCACCCTTCTTGGTCAGTCTAGTCATGGGCGCTGAAATGGATGAAAATCCATCCATAAAATGGCGATAATACCCAACCAAACCAAGGAAACGGCGGATCTCAGTAGCTGAGGACGGTCTGGGCAAACTCTGTATCGCCTCCACCTTCTTTGGATCTACCTTGATCCCATCCAAAGACACCACATGGCCTAGGAATGCCACAGAATCAAGCCAAAATTAACACTTAGAAAACTTGGCATACAACTTCTTCTCCCTCAATGTCTGAAGCACGATCCTCAAGTGCTGCTCATGGTCCTCCTAGGACCGAGAATATACCAGAATGTCATCAATGAACACAATGATGAAAGTATCAAGATGAGGCCGAAATATGCTTTGCATCAGGTGCATGAAGGCTGCTGGGGCATTGGTCAGTCCAAATGACATAACAAGGAACTCATAGTGGCCATATCTGATCCTGAAGGCAGTCTTCAGGATATCCGGCTCCCGAATCTTCAACTGATGATAACCCGAACGTAGATCAATCTTGGAGAATACCCTAGCACCCTATAACTGGTCAAATAGATCATCAATGCGAGGCAATGGGTACCTGTTCTTCACTGTTACCTTATTCAGTTGTCGGTAGTCAATACACATATGCATCGAGCCATTTTTTTTCTTCACAAATAACACAGGAGCACCCCAAGGTGATACACTGGACCTGATGAATCCCTTTTCAAGCAACTCCTCTAACTGCTCCTTCAACTCAGGAGGAGCCATGTGATAGGGAGGAATGGAAATGGGCTGAGTGCCCGGCAACAAGTCAATGTCGAAATCAATGTCTATATCGGGTGGCATACCCGGAAGATCAGCTGGAAATACATCAGGATAGTCCCTGACAGCTGGAACTGACTCAACTGTAGGGGTCTCAGCACTAACATCTCTCACATAAGCCAAATATGCATCACACCCCTTTTCAACCATTCATTGAGCCGTAAGAAAAGAAATGACTCGGTGGGGAGTATACTCTAAGGAACCTCTCCACTCTAACCACGGTAATCCTGGCATAGCCAGCGTCACGGTCTTGGCGTGACAATCAAGAATATCATAGTAGGGAGAGAGCCAGTCCATACCCAATATAACATCAAAATCTACCATACTGAGTAATAATAAATCAGCTCTGGTCTCAAAACCAGTGATAGCAATCAAACATGACCGATATACGCGGTCAGCAACAAGAGAATCTCCCACTGGAGTAGAAACATAAACGGGGGAAATCAAAGAATCTCGAGATATCCCCAGATGTGAAGCAAAATAATAAGACACATACGAATATATAGAACCTGGGTCAAATAATACCGATGCATCCCTATGACAAACGGGAACAATACCTGTGATGACTTAATCTAAAGCAATGGCCTCGGATCGGGCCGGAAGAGCATAGTAACTGGCCTGGCCTCCCTCTCTAGGGCGACCTCGACCTCCCCGACCTCTACCTCGAGATGCCTGAGGTGGTGGGGTAGCAGCTGGGGCTGGAAGAATAGCTGGGGGACCTGGTGGAAGACGTGGGGCCTGATAAGTCTGAGGTGGTGCACCCCTCCTCGCTCTAGGGAAATCTCTGATCATATGACGAGGGTCACCAAACTCAAAGAAACCCCTCTAAGGACATGGCGGCCGCTGTTGACTCTGAACTAGCCTGCTGGACTGGCCAGTGATAGTACCTCGAACAAGAAGCACCTGAGATACTGGTGGTGCATAATAAGGCTCCTAAGGTCTAGGAGGAGCTGGAATACCACTCGCTGCTGGGAGAGGTAAATGAACGGGGTGACTCACAAAACCCATACCATAGCGTGTTGCTGGTGCACGGACTCCTGAAAAATGACCAGTATCTCGAGACCTCTTGGCCTCTCTCTCCTCCCTGTCCCGGGCTAACATAGTCTCAATCCTCCGGGCAATACTCACGGCCTGCTGGTAAGTAATATCGATCTCCAACTCTCTGGCCATGTTGGTCCGAATACTGGGGTAGAGTCCCTTAATAAAGTTCAAACCCGCTCTCTAGAAGTGACAACCAAAGCTGGTGCATGGCGAGCCAAATCGCTGTAACGGACTGCATACTCTAACACAGTCATGGTACCCTAGCGTAGCTGCTCAAACTCCGCACGCCAAGCATCCCTGAAGATCTGAGGGACAAACTCAAGTAAGAACATCTCGGAGAACTGACCCAAGTAAGTGAAGCTTCCTCGCCTGGAATACTAATATCAAAAGAACGCCACCACTGATAAGCTGCTCCCCTCAGCTGGAGAGCAGTGAAAGAAACCCCACTCGTCTCCACAATACCCATAGTGCGGAGAATGTGATGACACCCCTCGAGAAAACCCAGGGCGTCATCCGAAGCTAGTCTGCTGAACTCAGGTGGGTGGTACTTCTTGTACCTCTCAAGTCGGAGTTGCTCTGCCTCAGGAACAGCTATCCAAGTCTCATGCTGAGCTGAAGCTGCTGGGGGCATAGGAATATAATCTGGAACCTCCCCAATATGAACCCTCTGCTCAGGAGTATGGGCTGCGGGAGTCTGCGTCCCTTCCCGGCCTGGGATAGAGCTGGAGATATCGAGAGTAGTCCCTCCTGAGACAGAGTACTGAAGGCACTCAAGAACTGAGCCAATGTCTCCGGGAGGTGTGGAGTAACAGTAGGGACCTCCTGTTTCCCTCCAACCAAAGCTGCTGGGGGCTCCTCTGCCTCTACTCTAGCCGGTGCTCGAGCTGCACTGCGTGCTCGTCCTCTGCCCCGGCCCCTGCCTCTGGTGTCTCTGATTGGGGGCTCGGGTGCCTGGTCATCAGTACATCCGGTACGTGTACGAACCATTTTCAAGCAAGAATAGAATAGAGTTTAAGAATTTGATGACAGTAATTAGCACGATCAGGAATTCCAAAGAATTTGATTGTTCTTAACAGTTACATAGCCTCTCCAAGATAGATACAAACGTCTCCGCACCGATCCGTGAGACTCTAATAAACCGGCTTGTGACTTATGACTCCTATGAACCTAGACGCTCTGATACCAACTTGTCACGAGCCGAATTACCCTCCGAACGGTCTCGTGACGGCACCTAGTCCCTACAACTAGGTAAGCCTAAAACCCTTGGAAAATAAGGCAAAACAATAATAAAAACAGTAAAGAAAAAGCAATACTAGAAAAATTTTAGCCGCTCGGCACTTACAACTTTTACTTTCCCAAAACCCGAAATATCACAAAGTCACAAACTCTGAACTACTGTAGTATTATACAAAGAAATAAGGAAAATGTATCAATATATCTCCTATATTTGTACTAGAGTAGGAAGGGGACTCGTGAGATCCTGCAGACGCGGCAGAATTACCTTGCATTCTCCTATGCAGCTGCTAAGATGCGCCTAGCCACTGTACTGTGTGCTGGTACCTGGATCTGCACATGGGGAAAACATGCGCAAGAAAAGGGCGTGAGTACTCCACATTCGGTACTCCATAAGTGCCAAGCCTAACCCCAGTCAAGTAGTGACGAGGTCATGTTGAGGCTCTACTGAGTTTTAAAACAAGTCAATATAAATTTAAAACAGTGAAATATAAATAAGCAATGATAAACAGGATTAATGGAAACTGGAGGAATTAATAACAGAAAGAGAGCCCTCGGCTCAGCACAGCATATATCTCAACAGTAAATTCGCAATGCAGTACAAGGGGAAAGCTCTCGGATCTCAGTCTGTAGTCCCAATTTAAATATGCTATGCAGTACAAGGGGGAAGTTCCCGGATCTCCGTCCGTAGTCCTAATTTAAATATGCGTTTCAGTACAGGGGGAAAGCTCCCGGATCTCGGTCCGTAGTCCCAATTTAAATATGCAATGCAGAAGTATGTCGGATACAGCTTAATTAAACAGTTCAGGAAAAGCAACAGGCAAGAATAGAATAAAACTACCTAAACATGGTGCAACTAGTAGAAAATAAGAGGAAATCGAGTAAGGACAAGTAGGCATGCTTATTCTTAAGCTAACTACTAAAATAAGACAGGAAACAGTAATATAGGAATGAGAATGAGTGATTGCATGGAAGGAAAAAATGGAATTTAGCAACAATGACCCATGTACGCACTCGTCACCTCACGTACACTGCATCCACGTAACAAAATCAGTATAAAAATGCCTAAGGGGAAGTCCCCAACACAGGGTTAGGCAAGCCACTTACCTTGACTGCGCTAATCAAGTCAATACCACTCTCTTTCCACGAGTATCCGACTCCGGGTTGCCCAAAAATATTTAATTCGATTGCATAATGTAAATATCACGTCAAGGAAACAAAATAGCTAATTATTTCTAAGCTAATACGCGAAGTTAGGAAATTCGCCAAAAAGTCCCCGGGGCCCACATCTCGGAATCGGGTAAAATCTATATTTCCCGAACACCCATTCGTTCATGAACTCACTCGAACAAGAATCAACAAAATCCGACGTCTAAATCTCCCTAAATCCTCAGATTTCTACTTGGGGAAGTTTCATCCCAATTTCATTGATTAGATTGAGGAAATTGATAGAGATTATTGATATACAAATGGATTAAGGTTAGAAAACAATACCTATGATTCTCCTCTTCAAGTTCCACTGAAAATCTCCAAATCCCCAGCTCTCAATCGATTTTGGAGTTATGAATTTCAAACCCTCGGATTTTGGTATAACCAGCCTAGGTATTTCGCACCTGCGACACTGGGATCGCACCTGCGGTGCCGCACCTGTGGAAACACAATCGCAGGTGCATAAACTGATTAAAAGACCTGGGGTCGCACCTGCGGTGGCTGGGTCGCAGGTTCGGCTCCACATCTGCGGATACTCTTCCGTGACTGCGAGTTGGGCCAGCCTAAGCTACGTCCGCACCTGCATGCACCCCCTTCGAACCTGCTTGTTCCCACCTGCGGAAAAACCATCGCCGGTGCGAGACACTAGAACCAGAAATTGTTCAGCTGCTCTGAAGGTTCCAAATTCACCTGTTGGGCATCTGAAACAACCCCGAGGCCCCCGGGACCTCAACCAAACCTACCAACTAACCCTAATACCTTGTTCAAACTTGGTCTAGTCTTAAAAACACATCTCATAACATCAAAATCATCAATTATGCATAGATTCAAGCCTAAGAACTTATCAAATTTCTAGAATTCACATCCGATGCTGAAACACGTCAAAACTCATCAGAATGACCACAAATTTTGCACATAGGTCACAATTGGCATTGTGGACCTGCTATCGCTTTCGGAATTCCATTCCAAGTCTGATATCAAAATTTCACCTATTGGCTGAAATCGCCGAAATTCTAACTTTCGTTAATTCAAACCTAAATCTACAACCGACCTCGAAAACACATTCCGAACACGCTCCTAACCCCGAAATCACCTAATGGAGCTAACGGAGTTGACGGAGTTCCATTCCGGATCCGTGTTCACACAGATCTAGCTACGGCCAGATTTCTAAAGTTAAATTCCACATTTATGGACTATGTGTCCAATATCACTCCGGATTTCATCAGTCAATGCTCCGACAAGTTCTAATAACATAAATAGACATGGGAGAACCGGTTATTACGGGATCGGGGTGCTAACTCTCTAAACGACCGACCGGGTCGTTACAGATATAAAGCATGACTGAGTTTATACTTTTTCTATCAAGAATAGTGTGAGAATAGTGGGAAAAATACCCCTGCGGGGTCAAAATAGGTTGGCATAAGGCCCCAACACATGGCATACAGCCCATAATATAATATAAACCTCTAAAATACAGGATATCATATGATTTTAAAATCAAACACGCGACTTAATAGTCGCCACAGGACAGACTAAGTCACAACCCCTATTTGTGCACACCCACACGCTCGTCACCTAGCATGTGTGTCGCCTCATTTATCAAAACAGTACAAAATACCGGGGTTTCATACCCTCAGGTCTAGATTTACAGTCGTTACATACTTCAAACCAGCCCAAATACTAATCCACGATGCTCTTGCCCCTCGAATCGACCTCCGATCGCTCTAAATCTAGTCAAAAATCAGATTTATACCATCAATATACGCTAAAGGAATGAATTCCACATGAAAATTATCAAATTAGACCAAAAATTCCGAATTTGGCTCAAACCCGACCCCCGGGCCCATGTCTCGGAATCCAATAAAAATTACATCACAAGAATCCTTATCCTCCCACGAGTCCGTACATACCAAGAACATCAAAATTGGACCTCAAATGGCCCCTCAAATCCTCAATCAAAGGTCTCCAAATCATAAGCCCTAATTCTCCAATTTTTGAGTTTACCACTAATTTCAGGTTTAATTACTCATAAATCGACATAGAATCAAGTATTGAAGTCAAAAGCCTTACCTCCAACTGTTTCCCTTTGATTCCCTCTTAAATCCCTCTCAAAAGCTTCAAAATCGCTCAACAATGGTGAAAAATGGACTGAAATTCGCGAAGGAGGGGTTTAAATACTTCTGCCCAGATCACTCTATGCAAACGCGGCCTATGCCTCGCGTTTGTGATGAACAAAATTTACCATCACTTCTCTTACCCTATGCGATCGCGGCCTTTCCCACGGGATCGCGTAGAACAAATTTTTCCAACAGCCTTCTCCAACTCTTCCAGATAGCCTCTAGTATAATGATTATAAATTTTTGTACAAAACTCTAAATTACAATTGGTTTCACTTTTTGACAACTAGACATCAAGGTCTATAAGTTTCATTTTTGGATTATCTTCAAATTCCTTATAGATTGTGAGTTATAAGTTTCCAAAGTCGGGACAATGAAGCAGATATTTTACTCTACGCGATCGCGGGAAGCCTTATGCGATCGCATAGCACAACTAGATTTTTCCAATTTTTCTCTATGCTAACGCGGCCAGATCTATGCTATCGCACTGTACACCCCTGAAGCCAAAAACCAGCAACTAGAAATGGCCTAGAAATGGGTTGAAACCACCCTAAACTCACCCGAGACCCTCGGGACCTGAACCAAAACATATCAACACATCCCATAACATCACACAAACTTAGTCGAGCTTTCAAATCACCCAAAACAACATCAAAATACCAAATTAACCCTGAATTCAAGCCTAAGGATTTCTAAACTTCCGAAATTCGCCAACGATGCCGAAACCAACCAAACCATGTCCGATTGACCTGAAATTTTGCACATACATCACAAACAACACTACAAACCTATTCCAACTCCCGAAATTCCAACTCCGATACCTAATTTTCCACTACCGATAGAAAATCACCAAAAATCCAATTTCGCCAATTCAAGCCTAATTCTATCACGGACCTCTAAATAACATTCCAAACAAGCTCCTAAGTCGAAAATCACTTAACGAAGCTATCCGAACCATAAAAACTAAATTTCGAGATCGTTTACCCAAAAGTCAACTTCCGGTTGACTTTTCCAACTAAATAACCAACTTAAGAGACTAAGTGTCTCATTTCTCTCCACAATCACGCAGAACCCGAACCAATAAACCTAACACAACATGAAAGAGTTAAACTACATATAATGAAGCAGAAATGGGGGAAACGAGGCTAAAACTCTCGGAACGACCGATCGGGTCGTTACAAACAATCTCTCGAATATATATCTCTGCCAACCGCTCCGAAGTGTAAGTACTTGCCACTGGAATGAAATGTGCTGATTTAGTCAACCTATCCACAATAACCCAGATGGCTTCGAACTTCCTCTGAGTTCGTGGGAGTCCAACAACGAAATCAATAGTGATACGCTCCAACTTCCAGTCAGGAATCTCTATCTGCTAAATTTAACCACCGGGTCTCTGATGCTAATATTTCACCTGTTGGCAATTCAAACAACGAGCCACATAAGAAAAAATATCCTTTTTCATTCTTCGCCACTACTAGTGCTGCCACAGGTCCTAGTACATCCTAGCAACACCCGGGTGAATAAAATACTTAGAACTGTGAGCTTCTTCAAGAATCAACTCACGAAGTCCATCAACATTAGGCACACATATACGACCTTTCATACTCAAACACCATCATCTCCAACTATAACCTTCTTGGAACCACCGTGCTAAACTGTGTCTTTAAGGACCATCAAGTGTGAGTCATCATCCTGTCGATCTCTGATATGCTCGAATAAAGAAGACCGAGCAACAGTACAAGCTAACACATGGCTGGGCGAAATATCCAACCTCACGAAATGATTAGCCAATGTCTAATATCTGAGGCTAATAGTCTCTCACTAACTGGAATACAAGCAAGGCTGCCCATACTTACTGCTTTCCTACTCAATGCATCGGCCACCACATTGGCCTTTCCCGGATGATACAATATAGTGACGTCATAATCTTTCAATAACTCTAACTGTCTCAAATTTAGATCCTTTTGCTTGAACAAGTACTGGAAGGACGATGACCCGTGTAAACCTCACATGGCATGCCATAAAGATAGTGCCTCCATATTTTCAATGCATGAACAATGGCTGCCAACTCTAAGTCATGGACCAGATAATTCTTCTCATGGATCTCTAACTGCTGAGACGTATATACTATCACCCTGTCAATACTGTTCCAAGCCCAACACGGGAAGCATCACAATATACCGTGAAAGGTCCTGAACCTAATGGTAACACCAATACCGGTGCAGAAGTCAAGGCTGTCTTGAGCTTCTGAAAGCTCGCCTCACACTCATACGACCATTTAAATAGGGAACCTTCTGAGTCAATCTCGTCATCGGGGATGCTATAGATGAGAAACCCTCCACAAACGACGGTAGTATCCCGCCAAACCTAAGAAGCTCCTGATTTCCATTGCTGAACTAGGTCTAGGCCAGTTCTAGAGTACCTCTATCTTTTTAGAATCTACCTGAATACCCACTACTGATACGACGTGACCCAAGAAATATACTGAATCTAACCAGAATTCACACTTTGAAAATTTTGCATACAACTAATTATCCCTCAAGGTCTGGAGCGCTATACAGAGGTGTTGTTCATGCTCCTCCCGACTGCAGGAGTATATAAGAATATCATCAATGAACACAATTACAAAGGAATCTAGATAAGGCTTAAAAACTCGATTCATCAAATCCATAAAGGTTGCTGGGGCATTAGTCAAGCCAAAAGACACCACCAAAATTCATAGTGGACATACCTCGTCTGAAAGGCTATTTTAGGAACATTGGACGCCCTGATCATCAACTGATGGTAACCCGATCTCAGATCAATTTTCAAAAACACACTAGCACCCTGAAGCTGATCAAATAAATCATCAATTCTCGGAAATGGATACTTACTTTTTATAGTAACTTTATTCAACTACTGGTAATCTATTGTGATGACCCAAAAATTCATCTCTCATGTTATAAGTCAAAATTGTATTCTGAGGCCTTGAAAATATCTTTTTTACCTCATCTCATTTTGCGTGCGGAGTCCGGGCGTATATCCGGAAAGCTTGTATATGAAAAACTGAGAAAAATGCTAATTTTGCCTTTAAAATTGAATTTAAGTTGACTTCGGTCAATATTTTGGGGAAACGGACCCGGACCCATGATTTGACGGTCCTGGAGGTCCGTAGGAAAATAAGGGACTTGGGCGCATGCCCGGATATGAATTCCGAGGTCCCAATCCCGAGAAATGAATTTTTGAAAGAATTTGTTCTACTGAAATTATAAGAGTTTTTGGAAATTTGATTATATTTGGAATTGATGGTATCGGGCCCGTATTTTGGTTTTGGAGTCCGGTACAGGTTTAATATAGTATTTGGGTGATGGCTGTAAAATTTGGTAAGAAACGGAGGACATTTGATGTGATTCGGACCCGTAGTTGTGAAATTTGAAACTTTGAAAGTTCTTGAGATTTTCCTTTGATTTTTATGCTTAATTCGTTGTTTAAGATATTATTTTCGAGATTTGATCGCATGAGTGAGTCCGTAGGATGTTTTTAAGGTTGTGTACATGTTTGGTTTGGAGCCCTGAGAGCTCGCGTGAGATTCGGATAGGCGTTAGAGTGTTTTTGGACTTAGAAAATCTGGTGAAGTAGTTGTTTTCTGGTGTCTGGTAATTTTTGTACTATGCGAACGCGTGGTAATCCACGCAAAAGCGAAGAGTAATTTGGGGCCGGGTTTCACGACCCAAACTGATGGACCGTGATGGGCACCTGGTACCTTACTCAACCGAGTACCAACATAACGTATCTTTCTTATTACATCATCATATACACATGACATACGTGCCTAATAGGCCAACATGATCATTTATAAACTCAAAAAATAGGCCGACAAGTCCGTGCAATCTTTCACGTACACAACATATGTCTACAAGCCTCTAAGAGTACATACACGTCATACAGGTCGGGACAGGGCCCCGCCATGCTAATTAGTACATGTCCTAATCTTACTGACCACATAAGCAATTCCGGAGCAAATGGAGCGCACCAACACCTTCCGCTGAGCTGATAGCCTACTTGGAGGACTCTCCACCTGTCTATCAGGACATGCGGGCATGAAAGGCAGCGTCCCCAGGAAAAAGGGTCGTCAGTACGAATAATGTACCGAGTATGTAAGGCACATAAATAAGTACATAACAGATATGGAAGAAATATAGAGTAAATGACTCAACATGTAGTCTGGATAACTCTATAATTCATGAAATAATTATAGTGTCATGCATATGCGTATGAATGTCATGTAGTGCATAGGTACATGTTTCATAACATCATCAGGCCTCTGAGGGCATCCCATCATATCATATCATATCGGCCACTGTGGGCAAAATCATCAATGTATACCAACTGATCAGGTGGTGGTGCGTATATAACGCCGTAACCTTTCCCATATCCCATATACATATATTTACATATATACGCATAAATAACGCCATCTGGTCATGGGTAAATGTAAATGATTGCAATGCGTGAAAGGCATAAGAAATACGTTTATAAGATTTTCTCGGAATGCCATAAAAATCAATATGCCTTTCGGATAAACTTTATCAAATTCGTATTTTTCTGAGACCCATGAACAGACGATATAATAATAATTCACATGGGGAATCAATAATATAGACACCCCTAGTATTTCTATGAATAGAGTCATTTATGGAAGTTGTGCATTTTCTCGTTTCATTCATGTCGTATAGATCATGCCAAAAAGAAAGAATGGATAAACTTAACATACCTGAGCCGATTCTCCTGACAACCCCCTGCACACGTCAATTGCAACAACACGTAATGGTGGACCATCATAGGAAAATAATCCCTATGACATTATTAAGAAAGATTATACCGGGCTCCCTTAAAATTGCAAATCCCTTACTATTATGTCGTATAACTAGCATGAATTCCTTGTTGGAACAGTAACGATTCCATTCTTATCTTCATGAATTGTTGAAGATGTTGAAGATGCTTAATGGATTGTTGAAGACGTTTCCATTGTTGAAGACGTTCAAGACATTTCCTTCAAATTGTTGAATTGTTGATGTTGAAGACTTTCTATTACATTGTTGTATTCTTTGCCGAATGTCATTTAAGAGATAAGGAAAATCATTCTTGAACTAGGAAGGTCATATTTAATTTATTTTAGGTGGGCCCCACATTTGGGGTTTAATTAATTCAAAATTGCCCTACATTGCCACCTTGCTTTTAAGACCAAATAGACACCATTTCTTCAATGCATTGTTGCCACGTTGGTTGATCAAGTTCTTATCCAAATACTTTAATTAATCAACCACAATTATTAATTAACTAGGTAATGTCCCATTGCCCAATAATTAACCAATTACCCACATAATTGTGAATTATTTCCACTTACTTAAAATATTAGTCACTTTTCACATACCTTATACACCTTACTATCATGGCCATGTGGTACCTTGTAAGGTACAACTCCATAAATACCGGGTATTTTAGCTCGGGCCGTATTTTATCCCAAAATGCCAAATTCCAAAGGAATTCATTTCCTTCGATTTTCTTACCCTCTCATCTTCACGAATTTACTCATCACTTGTTTGATATAGCATAATCCTTATAATCTCCAAATAATCTTTTCCTTGGACTGATGTCAATTACCTTACGACAAATTCAACGTACAATACTACAAGGTGCAACATCATCATAATTTAATACTGCAAAGTGTCACATCATCGTAATATAATACTGTAGGACGTAACATCATCGTAATATAATACTGTAGGACGTAACATCATCGTAATATTGCGGGGCATAACACTGGGGCTGGGTTTGCACTATGTGAACGCGGCCAGTGGCTCGCGAACGCACAACCTTAGGAGGGGAACTGGGGGAGGGGAGCTAATACTCTATGCCAACACATCCAAGGCACGCGGACGCGAAGGCTGGGGGGGTAACCCTACACGAACGCATCAGACCTCTCGCGATCGCATAGAGGGTCTGTCCAAGGGTTTAAAATAGTAACAAAAACTAGAATAGGCCATAATTTCATATCTCTTTCCATAGAATCTGACCTTGGGCGATTTTTGGAGAGGGATTTCATCATAAAATCATTGGTTCGTGTTCTTCAACTTATTTTCTTCATTTTCCATTAACACGCATTAGATTTCTAGGCCTAAATCTTTTAAGGGTAGAAATTAGGGATTTTAGGAGAATTAAGGATTTTACAAATTTAGGAATTTAGACCTTGATTTGGGGTCGGATTCTGAAACTAATTACCTATTCTGGCTCGTGGGTGAATGGGTGATCGGGTTTTGGTCTGAACCTCATGTTTTGACCAAGCGGGCCTGAGGTCGATTTTTGACGTTTTGGGAAGAATGAAAGAAAACTCATAATTAATCATTGGGGTTGACTTATTTATCATTTATTGATATTTTAAGCTAATTATGTCTAGATACAATTGAATTGGAGGCGAGATCTAAAGGGAAATCGGTAATTGAGGCTTGAGTTTGGTCGTGGAATTCGAGGTAAGTGTTTGGCTTAACCTTAGTTTGAGGGAATAGGTATGGTGTCTTATTTTCTACGTGTTAGTGTAGTGTGAAATGTATAGGTGTGGTGACGAGTATCTATACGTTGGAGTGAAGCATGCCCGTGAGTCGAATATTGTGAATTATGTGATTTTTCTTTAAACATTACTTAAGTTTAATTTGATAATTATCCATGTTGGTGGTATTTCTTTGGTATTGATCATTGTTGAGTATTGGTTCAAGTTAAGATTTATTACGTGAAGTTAAGTAACTAAGTGAGATTGATTATAGTTGTTTTCCTTGCCGGGATGATATTGATTCTACTGTTGGCTCCCTTGTCGGGACGTTATGGCTTTTATTATTATTGTACTGTTGATTTCCCTTTCCGGATTGTTTTTATTTATTTGATTTATGGTGAGGATGAGTGTTAAAGCACGAAGGGCGATGTCGTGTATGATATTGTGAGGATGAGCGTAAAAGCACGAAGGGTGATGTCGTGCCATATTATGAACTTAAAAGCACGAAGGGTGATGCCGTGTCATTTCTATTGAATTAGTGTGAGGATGAGAGTAAACGAAACAAGGTTGATGCCGTGCATTCTATTTATTATTTGGTGAGGATGAGAGTAAAAGCACAAAGGGTGATGTCGTGCACTTGTTTTTTTTGTGTGTTGTTATTTCTGTTGTTTAAATTGATATCTAATTTGTTGTTTTACTTCTTATTTCTATTATTTGATATTTCCTCCCCTCAACATGTCCCCCTTTCCTTGTATTTAGCTGCTTAATTCTTGTTGTTATTATTTCCTCCATATATGATTAAATTTCACAAGTTTAGTTGGTTGTCGTGTCCTAGACTTGTCACTACTTCGCCGAGGTTAGGCTCGACACTTACTCAATACATGGGGTAGTTTGTACTGATGCTACACTCTGCACTTTTGTGCAGATCCCGGTACATGACCCTACAGACCATAGATCAGGGTTGTTGCCTTCAGTCCAACAGAGACTCTGAGGTAGTTCTGCAGACGTCAGCAGGCCTTGGCATCCCCTCATATTTCATTTCTATTATGTTCTTATTTACTTCTGAGACAAATGTATACTTATATTTTTTCAGATTCCTATTTGTATTATTCATAGACAGTCCATGACTTTGTGACACTTATTCTGGGAGTACTTTGGTTATGGATTTCATATTAGTATTATATCAAACTGTTTAATCATGTTATCTCGTATTTTAAATTCCGTAATTTTTTTATAAAGTCTCGTAAACTGTTAAAGATAAAGGAATAAGGTAATTAATCAGTAATGTTGGCTTGCCTAGCGGGTTCAATGTTAGGCGCCATCACGGTCCCGATGGTAGGAAATTCGGGTCGTGACAAGTTCGTATCGGAGCACTAGGTTGCTTAGGTCTCACAATTCACAGACAAGCTTAGTAGAGTCTGAGGGATCGGTACGAAGACGTCTGTGCTTATCCCCTAGAGGCTGCAGAGTTTAGGAATGACTTCACATCTATTCTTCTCTATCGTGCGATTTGATTTCTCAGAACTAATTGAATTTCTACTCTATTCTCTCGCAGATGGCGAGGACACATGCTTCTTCATCCACTGATCAGCAGCTCGAGTCTCCAGTTGCAGCTCCTACGAGGGGCCGAGGCCGTGCTACAGGACAAGGCCAGGACATAGCTCAGGCCAGAGCAGCAGCCCCAGTGGCGGAGCCTCGGGTAGAGTTTGCTGATGAGGTTTCTACCCAGACAGTCCCGGTTGGACCAGCTCAGGTTCCAGAGGGGTTCATTGCCACTCCGGTACTCCAAGATGCTCTGGTCCGCCTAGTCCTCATGGAGAGCGTTGCTCAGGCAGGTTTACTTCCTACAGCACTAGCCGTCTCTTAGGCTGGGGACGGAGCCCAGACTCTCACTACTCGCACTCTGGAGCAGTTGGCTTCTCAGTTTCAGACTCCCGCACCTCAGACAGCTGTGGCAGTTCAGCCGGGTATTGTGGCTCAGACCGGTGATGGAGCAGCTATGTTTGCTGATGCTTTGTGGAGGTTAGACCGGTTCATCGCAGTTTACTACTACTTATAGCGGTACATCTTCAGAGGATACGCAGGACTAATTGGATAGCTGGCACGAGGTTCTACGGAACATGGGGATAATGGAGACCAATGGGGTCGACTTTGCTACTTTTGTTCTGTCTGGTCCCGCCAAGACCTGGTGGAGAGATTATTCTCTTTCTAGACCAGCGGGATCACCGCCTTTGACTTGGGCTTAGTTCTCCGATTTGTTTCTGGAGAAGTTTCTCTCGATCATTCAGAGAGATGATTATAGGAGGCAGTTTGAGAGTCTCCAGTAGGGTTCTATGACCGTCACTCAGTATGAGACCAGATTCATTACCTTGGCTCGTCATGCTATTATGATACTTCCCACCGACCGAGAGAGGGTGAGGAGGTTTATTGAGGGACTAGCTCAGCCGATCAGATTGCAGATGGCTAGAGAGGCAGGGAGTGATATTTCCTTTTAGGATGCAGCCAATGTGGCCAGATGAGTCGAGATAGTTCTATCACAGAGTAGTGGTTAGGGGTCTGACAAGAGGCCTCGTAATTTTGGCCGGTTCATTGGTGTCTCATCTGGAGGCAGGGATTCTTTTGGTAGGGGCCATCCGCCATTTCAGTCATCACTTCAGGTTTCTCGCAGTGCTCCAGGCGACAATGGTTCCCACATGCAGTATTCTAATCAGTTTCCCTATAGTGCACCACCAGCTATTATCAGTGCACCGCCGCTCTAGAGTTTTCGGGGTGGTTACTCAGGTCGACAAGGTCAGTTTCAGGGCCAGCACTCTCAGCAGCCGAGATCTTGTTATATTTGTGGTGGTCTGGGGCACATTGCTAGATTTTTCCCTCGAGCCTCGAGTAGTTCTCAGCACCAGGGTTCTCGTGCCATGGTTCCCGCACCAGGTGTTCCACCACCCGCTCAACCAACCAGAGGTGGGGATCGAGGTGTTAAAGGTGGAGGTCAGGAAGTTAGAGGTGAAGGCCATGCTACTAAAGGTAGAGGTCAGCCAGCAGGAGGTCGTCCCAGGGATGTAGTTCAGATTGGTGTGGCCCAGCCCCGATGTTATGCTATTCCATCCAAACCTGAGGTTGAGGCTAAGGCCTCCGATACGGTTATCACAAGTATGGTTTCAGTTTGCAGTAGGATGCTTCAGTTTTATTTGATCCAGAGTCCACATATTCCTATGTGTCATTTTATTTTGCTCCTTATTTGGTTATGCCTCATGATTCTCTGAGTACTCATGTTTATGTGTCTACACCGGTGGGTGATTATATTGTGATAGATCGTGTCTACCGTTCATGTGTATTGGTTATTGGTGGTCTTGAGACTAGTGTAGATCTTCTACTCCTTGATATGGTAGAATTTGATATCATTTTGGGGATGGATTAGTTGTCGCCTTATCATGCCATACTGGACTGTCATGCCAAGACCGTGACCTTAGCATTGCTGGGGTTTCCTCGACTGGAGTGGAGAGGGACCTCTAGTCATTCTTCTAGCAAGGTTATCTTTTATATGAAGGCTCGTCGCATGGTCGAGAAGGGTTGTTTGTCCTATTTGGCTTATGTTCGTGATTCTAGTGCGGAGGTTCCTTCTATGGATTCTGTGCTCGTTGCCCGTGAGTTTCCAGAGGTGACTTTTGCATTGATTTCGCTCTGGTCACTTAGCCCATTTCTATCTCGCCATATCGTATGGCCCCGCCAGAGTTGAAGGAATTGAAAGAACAGTTGCAGGATTTTCTTGATAAAGTCTTTATTAGGCCTAGTGTCTCGCCTTGGGGTGCGCCGGTGTTGTTTGTTAAGAAAAAAGATGGGCCGATGAGGATGTGCATAGATTATCGGCAGTTGAACAAGGTCACCATCAAGAATAAGTATCAGTTGTCGAGGATTGATAATTTGTTTGATCAACTTCAGGGTGACAAGGTATTTTCGAAGGTTTATTTGAGATCTGGCTAACATCAGTTGAGGATTAGGGCATCCGATGTCCCTAAGATACCTTTTCGCACTCGATACGGGCATTATGAGTTCTTAGTGATGTCATTCGGGTTGACAAATGCCCCAGCAACTTTCATGGACTTGATGAACGGAGTGTTCACGCCTTATTTGTATTCCTTCATGATTGTCTTCATTGATGATATTCTGATTTATTCCCGCAGTCGGGAGGAGCATGAGCATCACCTTCGAGTCGTTCTCCAGACTCTAAAGGACAGTCAGTTATATGCTAAGTTTTCAAAATGTGAGTTTTGGTTGAGTTCAGTTGCATTCTTGGGTCATGTTGTATCAGTGGAGGGTATTCAGGTGGATCCTAAGAAGATTTCAGCGGTCAAGGATTGGCCTAGACCCACATCAGCTATAGAGATCCGAAGTTTCTTGGGTTTGGCGGGCTATTACTGTCGGTTTGTGGAGGGGTTTTCGTCTATTGCAGCCCCGATGACCAGGTTGACTCAGAAGGGTGCCCAGTTCAGGTGGTCAGAGGAGTGTAAGGCGAGCTTCCAGAAGCTCAAGACAGCTTTAACTACGATGCCAGTGTTGGTTTTTCTCACAGGTTCAGAGCCATATACTGTGTATTGTGATGCATCTCGGATTGGACTTGGTGCAATGTTGATGCATGATGGCAATGTCATTGTATATTCTCCGCGTCAGTTGAAGATCCACGAGAAGAATTAACCAGTTCATAACTTGGAGTTAGCAGGCATTGTCCACGTGCTGAAGTCTTGGATGCATAATCTGTATGGCGTGTTATGAAGTGTTCATGGATCACAAGAGTTTGCAATATTTGTTCAAGCAAAAAGAGTTAAATTTGAGGCAGAGGAGATGGTTGGAGCTGTTGAATGACTATGACATCACCATCTTATATCATCCGGGGAAGGACAATGTGGTGGTCGATGCTTTGAGTAGGAAGTCAGCCAGTATGGGTAGTCTTGCATATATTCCGGTCGGGGAGAGACCGCTTGCTTTGGATGTTCAGGCTTTAGCCAATAGGTTTATGAGATTGAATGTTTCTGAGCCCGGCTGTGTTCTAGCTTACACATTTGCTCATTCTTTATTATTTGATCGTATTCAAGATGGCCGGTATGATGATCCTCATTTGTGTGTCCTTAGGGACACGGTGCGGCACGGTGATGCCAAGCAGGTTACACTTGGTGATGATGGGGTTTTACGGATGCAGGGTCGTATTTCTGTGCCCAATGTGGATGGAATCCGTGAGTTGGTTTTAGAGGAGGCCCATAGTTCCCCGTACTCCATTCATCCGGGAGCCACAAAGATGTACCAGGATTTACGGCAGCATTATTGGTGGAGGAGGATGAAGGAGGATATTGTGGCATATGTAGCTTGGTGCTTGAATTGTTAGCAGGTAAAGTACGAGCATCAGATGCCTGGTGGATTGCTTCAGCAGATTGAGATTCCTGAGTGGAAGTGGGAGCGTATCACCATGGATTTCGTTGTTGGACTCCCATGGACTCAGAGGAAGTTCCATGCAGTATGGGTTATTGTAGATAGGCTGACCAAGTCCGCGCATTTCATTCATGTGGCAGTTTCATATTCTTCGGAGAGATTGGCAGAGATCTACATTAGGGAGATTGTTCGTCTTCATGGTGTGCCCGTGTCTATTATTTCTGAATGAGGTACGCAGTTTACCTGGCATTTCTGGAGGGCAGTTCAGCGTGAGTTGGCACGAGGGTTAAGTTGAGCACAACATTTCATCCTCATAGGGACGGACATTCCGAGCGTACTATTTAAATTTTGGAGGATATGCTACGAGCCCGTGTCATTGACTTTGGAGGTTCTTGGGATCAGTTCTTGCCATTAGCTGAGTTTGCCTACAACAATAACTATCAGTCGAGCATTCAGATGGCTTCCTACGAGGTATTACATGGTAGGCGGTGTCGGCCGCTAATAGTGTGGTTTGAGCCGGGAGAGGCTCGGTTGTTGGGTACAGACTTATTGTAGGATGCCTTGGATAAGGTTAAGATCATTCAGGATAAACTTCATACAGCTTAGTCCAAACAGAAGAGTTATGCCGACCGCCGAGTTCGTGATGTAGCATTCATGGTCAGATGTTGCTTCGGGTGTCGCCCATGAAGGGCGTGATGAGATTTGGGAAGAAGGGGCAAGCTAAGCCCTAGGTACATCAGTCAACATTTTAGGTAAACGGACTCGGATCTGTGATTTGATGGACCCGGAGGGTCTGTAGGAAAATATGGAACTTGGGCGTATGCCCGAAATTGTATTCCGAGGTCCCAAGCCCGAGAAATGAATTTTTGAAAGAAATTGTTTTACTGAAATTATAAGAGTTTTTTGAAATTTGATTATATTTGAAATTGATGGTATCAGGCCCGTATTTTGGTTCCGAAGCCCGGTACAGGTTTAATATAGTATTTGAGTGATGCCTGTAAAATTTGGTAAGTAACGGAGGTCATTTGACGTGATTCGGACCTGTAATTGTGAAATTTTAAACTTTGAAAGTTCTTGAGATTTTCCTTTTATGCTAAATTCGTTGTTTAAGATATTATTTTGGCGATTTGATCACACGAGTGAGTTTGTAGGATGTTTTTAAGGTTTTGTACATGTTTGGTTTGGAGCCCCGAGGGCTCGTGTGAGATTCGGATAGGCGTCAGAGTGTTTTTGGACTTAGAAAATCTAGTGAAGTAGCTGTTTTCTGATGTCTGGTAAGTTGTACTATGCGAACGCGTGGTAATCCACGTGAACGCGAAGAGCAATTTGGGACTGGGGCTGGGGCTGGGTTTTCACTATGTCAACGCGGTCAGTGGCTCGCGAACGCACGACCTTAGGCGGGGAACTGGGGGAGGGGAGCTAATACTCTATGTGAACGCGTCCAAGGCACGCGAACGCGAAGGTCAGGGGGAGTAAGCCTACTCGAACGCATTAGACCTCTCGCGATCGCATAGAGGGTCTGTCCAGGGGTTTAAAACAGTAACAAAAACGGGAATAGGCCATAATTTCATATCTCTTTCCATAGAATCTGACCTTGGGCGATTTTTGAAGAGGGATTTCATCATCAAATCACAGGTTCGTGTTCTTCAACTCATTTTCTTCATTTTACCCATTAGATTTCTAGGCCTAAATCTTGTTCTTTAAGGATAGAAATTAGGAATTTTAGGAGAATTATAGATTTTACAAATTTGGGAATTTAGACCTCGATTTGAGGTCGGATTCCAAAACTAATTACATATTCGGGCTCGTGGTGAATGGGTGATCACGTTTTGGTCCGAACCTTGCATTTTGACCAAGCGGGCCCGGGGTCAATTTTTGACTTTTTGGAAAGAATGATAGAAAACTCATAATTAAGCATTGGGGTTGAATTATTTAGCATTTATTGATACAATTGAATTGGAGGCGAGTTCTAAAGGGAAAGCGGTAATTGAGGCTTGAGTTTGGTCGTGGAATTCTAGGTAAGTGTTTGTCTTAACCTTAGCTTGAGGGAATAGGTATGGTGTTTTATTTGCTGCGTGTTAGTGTAATGTGCAACGTATAGGTGTGGTGACGAGTATCTATACTTTGGAGTCAAGCATGCCGGTGAGTCGAATATTCTGATTTATGTGATTTTTCATCAAACATTACTTGAATTGAATTTGATAATTATCCATGTTGGTGGTACTTCTTTGGTATTGATCATTGTTGAGTATTGGTTCAAGTTAAGAATTATTATGTGAAGTTAAGTAACTAAGTGACGTTGGTTATAGTTGTTTCCCTTGCCGGGATGATATTGATTCTACTGTTGGCTCCCTTGCCGGGACGTTATTGTTGTTATTTATTTGATTTATGGTGAGGATGAGTGTTAAAGCACGAAGGGTGATGTCGTGTATGATATTGTGAGGATGAGCGTAAAAGCACGAAGGGTGATGTCGTGCCAAATTATGAACTTAAAATCACGAATGGCGATTCCGTGTCATTTCTATTGAATTATGGTGAGGATGAGAGTAAAAGCATGAAGGGTGATGACGTGCATTCTATTTATTATTTGGTGAGGATGAGAATAAAAGCACGAAGGTTGATGCCGTGCACTTGTTTTTTTTTTGTGCTGTTATTTCTGTTGTTTAAATTGATATCTAATTTGTTGCTTTACTTCTTATTTCTATTATTTGATATTTCCTCCCATCAGCATGTCCCCGTTTCCTTGTATTTAGCTGCTTAATTCTTGTTGTTATTATTTCCTTCGTATATGATTAAACTGCACAGGTTTAGTTGGTTGTTATGTCCTAGACTCGTCAGCACTTCCCCGAGGTTAGGCTCAACACTTATTCAGTACATGGGGTCGGTTGTACTGATGCTACACTCTGCAATTTTGTTCAGATCCTGGTACAGGACCCTACGGACCTTAGATCAAGGTTGCTGCCTAGTCCAGCGGAGACTCCGAGGTAGTTCTGCAGACGTCCGCGGGCCTTGGCGTCCCCTCCTATTTCATTTCTATTATGTTCTTATTTACTTCTGAGACAGACGTATACTTATATTTTGTTCAGATTCCTATTTGTAGTATTCATAGAAAGTCTGTGAGATTGTGACACTTGTTCTGGGAGTACTTTGGTTCTGGATTTCGTATTAGTATTATATCAAACTGTTGAATCATGTTATATCATATTTTAAATTCCGTGGTTTTTTTATAAAGTCTCGTAAACTGTTAAAGATAAAGGAATAAGGTAATTAATGAGTAAAGTTGGCTTAGCGGGTTCAATGTTAGGGGCCATCACGATCCCGACGGTGGGGAATTAAGGGTCGTGACATCTATACACATTCTCATCGATCCATCCTTCTTCTTTACAAACAAAATCGGTGCACCCAGGGCGAGACACTAGGCTTGAAGAAACATTTATCAAGCAGGTCTTGCAACTGTACTTTCAATTCTTTCAATTCTGGTGGAGCCATCCGGTATGGAGGAATAGAAATGGGCTGAGTGCCCGAAGCAACATCAATACAAAAATCGATATCCCTGTCGAGTGGCATCCCCGACAGGTCTGCAGGAAACACTTCGGGAAACTCCCGAACAATAGGCACTGACTCTATTGAAGAAATATCGACATCATAATCACGGATATGAGCCAAATAAGCCAAATATCCTTTCTCAACCATGCGACGAGCCTTGGCATAAGAAATCACTCTGCTGGGAGAATGACCAGGAGTCCCTTTCCATTCTAACCGAGACAATCCCGACAAAGCTAAAGTAAATGTCTTGGCGTGACAGTCCAAGATGGAATAATAAGGTGACAACCAATCCATGCCCAATATGACCTCAAAATCGACCATGTCAAGAAGCAAAAGGTCTACACTAGTTTCAAGACCCTCGATAATGACTATGCACAAACGATATACACAATCTACAATAATAGCATCCCCCACCGGCGTAGACACATAAACTGGGACACTCAAAGAATCGTGGGGCACAACCAAATACGAGGCAAAATAGGATGATACATAAGAATAAGTAGACCCGGATCAAACAAAACTGAAGCTTCTTTATTACAAACTGAAATGGTACATGTGATAACTACATCGGAGGACTCCACCTCGGGTCTGGCTGGAAATGCATATAATCAGGGTCAGGCCCCACCACCCTGAACTGCGTCACCAAGAAGACCTTTGACAGGTGGTCCTCCATCTCTAACGGGCTGGCCACCACCTCTAGCAGGTTGTCCTCCACCTCTAGTATGCTGACCTTCACCTCTAACATTCTGACCTCTACCTCTGACTACCTGACTACTACCCCTGGCATGTTGGGCAGGTGGTGCTACAGCTGGTGCCAGAACTATAGCACGGGAATTCTAGTACTGAGGCTGATTACCCAAAAATTTTGGACAAGATCTCTGAATGTGTCCATACTCACCACACTCATAACAACCATCATGATACTGAGGTTGACCCTGACGAATCGGATGACCACAATAATAGCTCTGAAGAGGAGGTGCTCTGATTAGGGCTGACTGATCAGAATAAGGCAAGTGAGAGCCATGACCCCCTGAAGCACCATGGGAAGTCTGAAGTGCTGAATTAAATGGCCTGGAAGAATGGCCTCTACCATGATTATCCCCGCCTCCAGACGAGGAACCGCTGAATCTACCGGAATTGAGAGGTCCCTTGTCTGACCCCTGACCTCCCATCCCCAGAATCGTCTCAACTCTCCTGGCAACATTGGCCATATCCTGAAATGAAATCTCAATCCCTGTCTCCTTAGCCATATGCAGCCTGATGGGCTGGGCAAGGCCCTCAATAAATCTCCTAACCCTCTCTCTCTCTCGGTAGGCAACAAAAGAATAGAATGCCGAGCCAAATCCACAAAATGATTCACATACTGGCTAACTGTCATGCCACCTTGCTGAAGGCGCTCAAACTGACGACGGTTCTCTTCTCTGGTAAGATAGGCAAAAATTTCTCTAGAAAGAGGTGAGAAAATTGATCCCAAGTCAGAGGAGGAAACCCAACTGGTCTATTCAACAAATAATCCCTCCACCATTTCTTGGCGGAACCAGTCATCTGAAATGCAGCAAAGTCGACCCCATTGGTCTCCAAAATACCCATATTACGAAGAACCTCATGACAACTGTCCAGATATTCCTGAGGATCCTCTGAAGTAGCACCACTAAAGTGAACAGGAAAAGCTTAATGAACCTATCCAATCTCCACAAGGCATCGGTGGACATAGCTTCCCTATCAATGGACGCCGCTGGAGCAACTGACTGAATTACCCCAACTGGATTGACTGCTGGGGTCTGAACCTGAGGATTAGTCTGATTAAGAGTGTGGGTAACATGAGTCTGAACCCCTCCTCCAGTCTGATATGCGGCTGCTGCAAAATGGAGTGCGCCAGTATGGGTTACACTCTCCATAAGGCCCACTAATCTGACCAAAGCATCCTGAAGTATCGTGGTAGCAATAAACCCCTATGGAACCTGAGCTGGTCCAACTAGAACGGTCTGAGCTGGAGCCCCCCATAAATCTCAATCTGGGGCTCCGCAACTGGGGCTGCAGTATGAGCAATAGGCTGAGTCCTGCCCCTGCCTCGGCCTCTAACGTGGCCTCGGCCTCGGCCCCTAAAAATAGACGATGTTGCTGGAAGATCGGATTGTTGGTTAGCGGAAGAAGAAGAACGTGTTCTTGCCATCTACGAGAGAGTAGAAGAGTTCAATCAGTATTTTGAGATACCAATGATCGCACGACAGAGTAGAAATAAAAATTGAGTTTGTTCCTAACTTCATAGCCTCTGTAAGATAATTACATACGTCTCTGTACCGATCCCTCAGACTCTATCAAGCTTGTTCGTGAATTGTGAGATCTATGCAACCTAGTGCTCTGATACCAACTTGTCACGACCCATATTCCCAACCCACAGGATCGTGATGGCGCATAACACAATACTTGCTAGGCAAGCCAATGTTAGAAATTAATTAACCATTTCCTTTTTAAAGTTTGCTTACATGTAATAAATTTAAAATAAATACAAAATCGAATGTTTTCCACTAAATAATTCCATGAATAATAATGAGGAGCAATAATTAAGCCGAACCACGAACTAAATATATAACTATAAAGCCACCCCAGGGTCTGGTGTCACAATTCACGAACTACTAAAGAATACTACAAACAAATGGGCTGGAAGAAATATATCTCTGTTTCGAATGAAATAAAACAGTATCTAAATGAATAGGAGAAGACTCCAGGAGTTTGCAGACGCTAGCAGATCTACCTCGTGTCTCTGAACAAAATGTGCAGCTACTAAGATCTCCTAACTTTGGCCGGTACCTGGATCTGCACAAAAGAGTGCATAGTGTAGTATCAGTACAACCGACCCCATGTACTGAGTAAGTGCCGAGCCTAGCCTCGACGAAGTAGTGACAAGGCTACGGTGGGCATTAACTACATAACCTGTGAACAATACATATAAAATAAAGAAAGAAAGAAATAATAATAATAAACTAGATAACCAGTAACTTACAACAATAAAAAAAAAAGCAACTCAGGTAACTCTTTTCAAATATCAACAGTAGTCAACTCTTCATAATTTTCCATCTTTCAATTTAAATCACAATAAAAATTAGAGTTGTGATGACCCAAAAAGTCATCTCTCATTTTATAAGTCAAAACTATGTTCTGGGGCCTTGAAAACCTCCTTTTATCTCACCTTGTTTTGCGTGCACATTTTGGGCATATATCCAGAAAGATTTTATATGAAAAACTGAGAAAAATGCTAGTTTTGCCTTTAAAATTGAATTTAAGTTGACTTCGGTCAACATTTTGGGTAAGCGGATCCGGACCCGTTATTTGATGGTCCCAGAGGGTCCGTAGAAAAATATGGGACATGGGCGTATGCCCTGAATTGAATTCTGAGGTTCCAAGCCCAAGAAATGAATTTTTGAAAGAAATTGTTTTACTGAAAATATAAGAGTTTTTGGAAATTTGATTATATTTGAAATTGATGGTATCGGGCCCGTATTTTTTTTGGGGCCCGGTACAGGTTTAATATAGTGTTTGAGTGATGCATGCAAAATTTGGTAAGAAACGGAGGTCATTTGACGTGATTCGGACCCGTAATTGTGAAATTTGAAACTTTGAAAGTTCTTGAGATTTTCCTTTGATTTTTATGCTAAATTCGTTGTTTAAGATGTTATTTTGGTGATTTGATCGGACAAGTAAGTCCGTAGGATGTTTTTAAGGTTGTGTACATGTTGGTTTGGAGCCCCGAGGGCTCGGGTAAGTTTCGGATAGGTGTCGGAGTGGTTTGGACTTAGAAAAATCTGGTGAGAATGTTGTTTGCTGGTGTCTGGTGTTTGGTGTTTTGTTCTATGAGAATGCGTGGTAACCTACACGAAAGAAAATAGTAAGCGGGGAAAGGGTCCTGGGTATTCTATGCGGACGCATTGGCCACGACGTGAACACGGAGCCCTGGGTAGGTTGCTCTACGTGAACGCATCTAGGCCCTCGCGCACGCACTGTTCAAAGGGAGCTGGGGATGGGGGAGCTGGAACACTATGAGAACGCGGCCAGAGGCACGCGAACGCGAATGCCAAGGAGGGGTGAGCCTACGTGAACACGACAAACCTCACGCCAATGCGTAGAAGTCTGTCTAACCCACTTAAAACAATAGCGAAACGGGATTTCTCCAAAATTTCACAACTCTTTCATTGAAACTCGGCCTTGGGCGATTTTTGAAGAGGGACTTCATCACCAAATCATAGGTTTGTGTTTTTAACCTCATTTCCTTCAATTTCCATAAACACCCATTAGATTTTTAGGCCTAAATCTTGTTCTTGAAGGGTAGAAAATTAGGGATTTTAGGAGAATAGGGATTTTACAAATTTGGGAATTTAGACCTCGATTTAGGGTCGGATTATAAAACTAATTATATATTCGGGCTCGTGGGTGTATGGGTGATCGGGTTTTGGTCTGAACCTTGTGTTTTGACCAAGCGGGCCCGGGGTCATTTTTGACTTTTTGGGAAGAATGATAGAAAACTCATAATTAAGCATTGGGGTTGAATTATTTAGCATTTACTGATATTGTTAAGCTAATTATGTCTAGATACAATCGAATTGGAGGCAAATTCTAAAGGGAAAGCAGTAATTGAGGCTTGAGTTTGGTCGTGGCATTCGAGGTAAGTGTTTGGCTTAACCTTAGCTTGAGGGAATAGGCATTGTGTCTTATTTCCTACGTGTTAGTATAAGGTGCAATGTATAGGTGTGGTGACGAGTATCTATAAGTTGGTTTCAAGCATGCCGTGAGTTGAATATTGTGATTTCTGTGATTTTTAATTAAGCATTACTTGAGTTTAATTTGAGAATTATCTATGTTGGTGGTGTTTCTTTTGTATTGATCATTTTTGAGTTTTGGTTCGAGTTGAGAATTACTACGTGAAATTGAGTAACTAGGTGAGATTGGTTATAGTTGTTTTCCCTTGCCGGGATGATACTGATTCTACTGTTGACTCCCTTGTTGGGACGTTATGGATTTATTATTGTTGTTTGTATCGTTGATTTCCTTGCCGGATTGTTGTTATTGATTTGTTTGGGTGAGGAAGAGTGTAAATCACGAAGGGTGATGTCGTGCCGTTTTCTATTGATTTATTGTGAGGATGAGAGTAAAAGCACGAAGGGTGATGTCGTGCCATAGTATGATATTTAAAAGCACGAAGGGTGATGTCGTGTTGTTTCTATTGATTTATTGTGAGGATGAGAGTAAACGCACAAAGCGTGATGTCGTGCCATATTATGATATTAAAATCATGAAGGGTGATGTCATGCCGTTTCTATTGATTTACTGTGAGGATGAGAGTAAAAGCATAAAGCGTGATGCTGTGTATTATATTTATTATTTTGTGAGGATGAGTAAAAGCACGAAGGGTGATGCAGTGCACTTTCTTTTGTGTTGTTACATCTGTTGTTTAAATTGATATCAAATTTGTTGCTCTACTTCATTATTTGATATTTCTTCCCCTCAGCATGTTCCCCTTTCTTTGTATTTAGCTGCTTATTTCTTGTTGTTATTATTTTCTCCGTATATGATTAAACTACACAGGTTTAGTTGGTTGTCGTGTCCCAGCTTCGTCACTACTTCACCGAGGTTAGGCTCGACACTTACTCAGTACATGGGGCCGGTTGTACTGATGCTACACTCTGCACTTTTGTGCAGATCCGGTACAGGACCCTACAGACCTTAGAGTGAGGAGGCTTCCTTCAGTCCATTAGGAGATTCCGAGGTAGTCCTGCAGGCGTCCGCAGGCCTTGGCGTCCCTTCCTACTTTATTTCCATTTTGTTCTTCCTTATTCCGAGACAGATGTATTAATTTTGTTCAGACCTTTATATGTAGTATTCTTAGACAGTCTGTGAAGTTGTGACACCAAATTATGGGTTTAGTATTATGAATGTTGTAATGGCATTTAATCAAGTTATTAGACTTTGTTTTCTTTCGCACTTTTATTTCCGCTGACTTTTGCATCACCTGTTATCTGTAAAAAAAATAAATGAATAAGGTAAATAAACATTAACGTTGTCTTTCCTAGAGGGTTCAATGTTAGGCGCCATCAAGGTCCCGACGGTGAGAAATTCGGGTCGTGACAAGAGTATGAAAATCTTTTATTTAAAACCGGAGTTCTCCAAATCCTTATTTCTGAAAATCAATATAACACAAAAATTCACCCTTATCGCTCCTTGTTGCAGCGCGCAACCCGCTCCCACCTGTCCACCCTTATTGCTCCTCCCTATATATATCACCCTTATTTCTCCTTATTGCAGCGTGCAACCCGCTCCCACAAGACATATCATATCAGTTTATTCATAAAGACTTTCACAATTCAGGCCAAGCCTTTCACAACATTTTTATATCAACAATTGAAAACAGAAGCTGTAAAGCTCATAAACTTCATCAATTATCATTTCATAACGAAGACAACCGAATATATATACATATCGTAACGCTTGAAACCAACTCAATCCTTATGTAACATAACAAACCCAAAAGAACATCCAACACTTCCAAAATACTTGAAGCAATACTTAACAATAAATCAACGAATCAAAATAGACATATAAACATCAATGATCTTGAAACTATTAAGTCCGGAAGCAAATAATTAGAAACGGGGAAAGAATAATGTTTAACAGACAATTTGGTGGTGCATAAATACTCGTCACCTCACCTATACACCACACACATGCGAATTCACATAGCATTTAAGTTGGGGATTCCTATTCTCTCAAGTCAAGGTTAAACCAAGCACTTACCTCAATCTCGCAGGACACTTTTTTTTTTTTTGGAAAATCCACTAGGCTAGGAGCCTAGGGCTAGTTTTATTAGTAATAAAAAGCAAAAAAAAGAACCACATAGAGTAGTACAAATAAGGGGGACAATAGCACCAATAGTGTCGCCTCTATGCCTTGGCTATATAATCGCTCCTCTGTGCCTCACCATGCCCTATATGGAAGCCTCATGTAGAGGATCATGGTGTAGCTTCCGGCAAAGTCTCACGAGGGCATATAATCTCATAGCCGCTTGGGTATTTTCCAAAAGGCATATGGCCTAGGCATACACTATTTGGTTAAACCTTACCTTACTAATCCTACCGAGGCATAAAATAGCCTCACCTACTAACATGCGTGTAAAAAGAAAGAACTAGCTAGAACTAGGTACTGTATGATCATCACAGAGTTTATAACATACTCTGTGATGACATTACATAAAATTATGCTAATGTGATGGTAGAATAAACATATGTAGAAATAACAATGATGCTCAGTCTTCTCTAATTTTGTGTAGTCTTCAACTTGTATTCGTTTGTCTTCCTCCTCAACCTTCTTCAAAATATCTTCAAACTTCATGATTTCTTTTTCGAACGATTGGACTTTGTTGACGTAGTTGGAAAAACCTGCTTTTTTTTGGCAACTCTCATTGGGAGTCGCCTTACGTTTGCATCTTCACTCATCCTACCATCCCAACTTTTTGAAAAACCTGATTTCTTTTTTGAACGATTGGACTTTGTTGACGTAGTTGGAAAAATCTCGCAGGACACTCACTGCTCAATTACCACTTTTCCTTTCGAATTTTGCTTTAACCCCCTCGAATCTAATCATAATTAGCTCAATATCATTAATTAAGGCTAAAGGAATTAACTTTACTGAAAATTTATGATTTTCTTAAGTTTTCTCAAAAAACGTTAAAACCCGACCCCGGGCCCGCTTGGTCCAAAGTTGGCGTTCAGACCAAATTTCGTTTACTCATTCACCCCCGAGACCGAATATGCAAGTTTCGAAATCCGACCTCAATTCGAGATCAAAATCCCATTTTTACAAAATTCCTTAATTCTACCCAAACCCTCAATTTCTACCATGAAAACTTTTGATTTTGGATTGAAAAGTGATGAAAACCTTGGGAAATTGAAAGAAAAGAGTTAATGAACACGTATCTATCATTTTGGAAGAAAAATCCTTGAGAAAATCGCCCTAGGTCTTCTACCCTTGTGAAAAATAAGAAGAAAAAGGCTGGAGTTCTAATTAATATGAACTCAGCCCGAACCTCGCATCTGCGGTGCTTAGGTCACAACTGTGCTTGCGCACGTGTGGAAGTTCTTCCTCTTCAGCATAAAAGGTAAATGGCCACTGGGGCCACACCTGTTGATAATTGTCCGCTTCTGCGGTCCCGCTTCTACGCATGATGCCCGCACTTGCGGAAAAAGGGGAAGTTGGCCTGGGTCGCACCTGCGGCCTTCCTCTCGCACCTGCAAGCTCGCACCTCAGCCCAAGGTTCGCAGATGTGGGCACACCAGCACTGGTGCACCAATAGATTTTACAAGTTAAAAAATATCTCGAAGCCTACCCAAAACTCATCAGAGCCCTCGGGGTTCTAGACCAAACTTGCACGCAAGTCTAAAAACATCATACGGACTTGCTCGTGCGATCAAATCGTGAAAATAACGTTTAAAACTATGGATTTAACCTCAAAACTCATCATTCTTTTCAAGAACACTCAACTTTCACTATTTCTCAACTGGACGTCCGAAGCACGTCAAATAAATACCGATTCTCCCCAAATTTCACATATATGATGTGAACATCATAAAAAACCTGTATCGAGCTCCGGAACCAAAATACAGGCCTCATACCAATGGTTTCAAATATTAATTCATTTATTTATTTCAATAAGAATCTGGCGAAACAATTTCTTTCAAAAATTGATTTCTAAGTCTAGGGACCTCGGAATCCAATTCCGGGCATACGCCCAAATCTCATATTTTACTGCGGACCTCCCGGGATTCTCAGAACACAGATCCGGGTCCATTTACTCAAAATGTTGACCCAAATCAACTAAACCCAAACTTTAACTATAAAAATAATTATTTCTTATATTTTCACATAAAAACTTTCCGGTTTCACACCCGGACTGCGCATACAAATCGAGGTAATTATTTTTTTTGGTAATTAATTTTTTATTATTACCAGGGAAATATTTACAAGTATAGTAACAACCCTATCAAATACTCACTCAGATTTGGACATGCAGCCCCAAATCTACTGTCCTCATTACTACACGACTACTCAGCTATAACATCTATGGGTAAAAATTGAAATCCTGTAATTTCCTAACTATTTTAGAATTCAAATTTCCTCGACAACGCACCTCTTGAACTATCAATCTGATCAGCTCCTCGCAGCTTCTTTGTGTCCCACGAAATGTTCGCCAGTTTCTTTCTTGCCAAATGTAGTACACAGTGCACGCTAGAAGAATTCTATATATTGTGGATATTTGATGCATGCCTTACAGTCCATTGAATCTCTTCATTCCACCCCTGCACATCCCTTGTTATCCCCATCCATTGTAGTAATTTCCTCCATAATGTTGAATAGTTTCACTTAAAGAAAAGATGATCATGACTCTCTGTTACTCTTCCACATAACGAGCAATCTGAACTGACTTCTATACCTCAACCAAGTAATCTACCCCTCATGTATAATCTTCCAAGAATCGCCAAGTACAAGATGAAAAATACACTTTGGGCTACTGATGTTATTACAAATTAATCTCTTCCACACAACTTTAGGTAGCTCACCTCTGAGTTTATCATATATGAATCTGATAGAATAATCCTTCATATTCATCACTTCTTCCACTCCTATATTTGCCTCAGTCAAGTATTTAGCAGCACTTATGATTTTCTGAGTGAGCCAAGAAACTTGCTTAACATTCACATTCCATACTACCTGTTGTTTAATATAGTGTGTGTGGATCCATTGTATCCACAAGTGATCCTTCTTCTTGTTTAGATTCCATAAATTCCTGAGTAGAGCAGCTCTATTCCATATTAAGATATCCGTTATGTTCAAACCACCTGCAGACTTTGGCCAACATAGTTGTTTCCAAGCTACTAAAGCTTTATCCCTGCTCTCTGCTTCTCCTGTCCATAGAAACCTTTTACAAACTATCTCGATTCCTTGAATGATCTTCTTAGGAAGAGGAAAGATTTGTGACCAAAATGATTGAATAGCAAACAATACACTCTTGATCAATTGTAACCTTCCTGTATATGATAGGAATTTTGTTGTCCAGTGATTTATTCTGCCTAACATCTTGTCCATTAGAGGTTGGCATTCAGTTATAGATAGCCTCTTAGTACTCAATGGAACCCCTAAATACATGAACGGTAGAGAGCCTGTAGAGAAACCTAAGCATTGGATGATTTGTTGTTGAATTTCCCCTAAGACCCCTCCAAATTAGATAGAGATTTTGTCTTGGTTTGCAATCAGACCTGAGGCTTTGGAAAATTGATCAATACACTCATATAGAAGCTGAGTGTATACCACATCACCCCTACAGAACAGCAGCAAGTCATCTACAAAACTGAGTTGAACAATGTTCAACTTCTCACACCTGGGATGGTAATTGAAATCAGGCTTCTCCTTGAGAGTCTTTAAAATTCTGGTGAGGTACTTCATGGCTAGAACAAAGAGATATGGTGACAATGGGTCTCCTTGTCGAACTCCTCTTCTTGCATCAAAAGGACTTGTTGGCTTTCCATTGGCTTCCATTTACAATTATAGTATAGGACATTGTAGTGATATATGCCATGATCTATGAGAGAAACTTTTCTGGAATATTCATTTTTGTGAGAAATTGTTCAAGGAAACTCCATTCTATAGAATCATACGCTTTTTGCATATCAATCTTGACCATACATCTCGGTGACACACCTTTTCTCCCATAACCTTTAACAAGCTCATGCCCCAATAGAATATTATCTCTCAAAACTCTACCTGGTAAATATATTGCTTGACTCATATCTACTAGGGATCCCATTACTAGTTGTAGCCTACTTGTGAGAATTTTGGAGATAATCTTGTATATAATAGTACAACAGGATATTGGCCTGACCTGCTTTACAGAAGAGGGATTCTTCACTTTAGGGATCAAAGTAACTTTTGGACTGTTTACTGGCTTGTACATTAACCGTTCATCAAAGAATTTCAAAACAGCCTGTGTAATATCCTCACCATATATGTGCCAAGTCTTTTTGTAAAAATATGCATTAAACCCATCCCCTGCAGTGCTTTCAACACATCTTCATTAGTGAAAGGGGCAATAAGTTCTAGTTGCTGAGACCTTGTAAGCCCTGGTTCTTTCCTCATTACGCTAGGATTAATAGCAGGTATGCTACTTGTCACGACCCAATTTACCCCCCGAAAGGCATCGTGACGACACCTAGTCTCTACGACTAGGTAAGCCTAATTGCGGAACAGATATTAAATAGAAGCAATAAAATAAAGACGGGAATAAGTGAGTCTACAAAATGAAATACCGTCACTTGGCGCGTACAAAATACAATTTCCCAAAACCACGAATATCACTTTAGTCACAAGCTCTATCTCAAAATAGCTCTATACAACAAGGGGGAATTTACATGAAAACAACTATCTAAATCTGGAGTGGAAGGTGACTCGAAGGACTCTGCGGACGCGGCAGAATTACCTTTCGGTCTCCTAGAAGCTGCTTTTCAGACCCCTAGCCACGAAATTGAGCGCTGGTACCTGAATTTGCACACAAAAAACATGTGCAGGAAATGGCATGAGTACACCACAAATTGGTACCTAGTAAGTGCCAAGCCTAACCCCAGTCGAGAAGTGACGAAGTCAGGTTAAGGCTCTACTGGATTTTTATAGTAAAAAAAGTTTAAGATTTTGAATAGAGAGATATAATAAGTTAAGGCAAATCAGTAGAAACAAAATGAGCTAAAAGAAAATAATAACAGGGAGTCCTCGGCTCATCACAGCATATATCACAGTAACAAGTATGCAATTCAGTACAGGGGGAAAAGCAATCGGAATCTCGGCTGTAGTCCCAATTTAAATATGCAATGCAGTACAGGGGGAAAGCTCCCGGAATCTCGTTTGTAGTCCCAATTTAAATATGCTATGCAGTACAGGGGGAAAGCTCCAGGAATCTTGTTCGTTGTCCCAATTTAAATATGCAATGCAGTACAAATACCGGGTACAATTTTTATTTAAAACAGTTTGGGAAAGTCACATGCAAAAATACGGACAAAACTACCTAAACATGGTACACATAGTAATAACTAGGGGAAATTTAAGTAAAACAGGTAGACATGCTACTTCCTAATATAAACTACATAGCCAATACTTGAGACAGTGAAATAGGAATGAAACGATTTAAGTCATGGAGGGAAAATGGAGTTTTAGCAACAATGACCCGTGTACGTACTCGTCACCTCACGTACACGGCGCCCTAACAACATAAAACAGTATTAAAATAGCCTAAGGGGAAGTCCCCAACACAGATTTAGGCAAGCCACTTACCTCGACTGCGCTACTCGACTTAAAACCACGCTCTTGCCACGAGTATCCAACTCCGAATGGCCCAAATCTATTCAATACGATTGCATAATGTAAATATCACTTTAAGGAATCAAAGTAGCTAATAAGTTCGAGGCTAATACGTGAAATTAGGAAAAATCACCTAAAAAGTCCCCCGAGCCCACGTCTCGGAATCGAGTGAAAGTTAGAAATTTAGAACACCCATTCACTCATGAACTCACTCGAACAAGAATAATCGAAAACCGACGTCAAAATCTTATAAAATTCTCGAATTTTCTAATTGGGGAAACTTCTTCCCATTTTCATGATTTTTTCACCCAATTCATTGATTGCATGGAAGAATTTTCTATAGATAAATGATATACAAGTGAAATAGGGTTAGGAATTGTTACCTATAAAGATTTTCCTCAAAACCCACTCCATATCGCCTACACCCGAGCTCCAAATCATTTTTAGAAGATATGAATTTCAAGCCCTCAAATTTGATATAAACTGCCCAGCGATTCCGCACCTGCGCCCCTTGGACCGCACCTGCGGAAAATCCATCGCAGGTGTGAAAACCCACCAAAAATCCTGGGGCCGCACCTGCGGTCACTCGGCCGCATCTGCGGCTCCGCACCTGCGGAAACCCAACTGCACCTGCGAGAACTGGTTGACTTGACCAAGCCCGCACCTGCGAGCTGCTCTTCCACACCTGCGGAAAATCCATCGCAGGTGCGAGACACCAGAACCATTAATGGTTCAGCTATTACCAAATTCCAAAAATCACCCGTTGAGCATCCGAAACATCCCCGAGGCCCCCGGGACCTCAACCAAACTTACCAACCAGTCCCAATACCTTATCCAAACTTAGTCGAGCCTCCAAAACACATCACATAACACCAAAATCACAAATTATACATGGATTCAAGCCTAAGAACTTGTGAAATTTCCAAAATCTACACTTGATGCCGAAACATATCAAAACTAGTCCGAATGACCTCGAATTTTACACACATGTCACAATTGACACGACAGACCTACAGCCACTCTCGGAATTCCATTCCGAGCCCGATATTAAAATTTCACGTATCGACTGAAATCGTCGAAATTCTAACTTTTGCCAATTCAAGCTTAAATCTATTACAGACCTTGAAAGCACATTCCGGACACGCTCCTAACTCCAAAATCACCCAATGGAGCTAACGGAGTTGACGAAATCCCATTCCAGACCCGTCTTCCCACAGTTCCAATTACAATCTGATTTCTAAAGCTTAAACTCACATATAAGGACTATGTGTCCAAAAACTCTCCGAATTTCACCACTCAACATTCAGAAAAGTCTCAAAAGCATAAATAGACACGGAGAAAGAAGTTATTAGGGGATCTGGGTGCTAACTCTCAAAACGGCCTACCGGGTCGTTATATTCTCCCCTCTCAAGAAAATCGTTCATCCTCGAACGAGCATAAAGACATACCTGAAGCTGTGAAAAGATGAGGGTACTGACTGCGCATATCCTGCTCGGTCTCCCAAGTCACCTTCTCGGCCGGCTGACCCCTTCACTGAACCTTTACTGATGCAATATCCTCTGACCTGAGCTTTCTGACCTGTCTATCCAATATAGCTACTGGCTCCTCAACATATGATAAATCCTTATCCAACTGGACTGAACTGAAATCCAAAACATGAGTCGGGTCACCGTGATACTTCCGGAGCATGGAGATGTGGAATACCGGATGAACTCCTCTAGGTTGGGAGGCAGGGATAGCTCATAAGAAACCTCCCCTAAACGTCGCAACACCTCGAAAGGGCCAATAAATCTGGGACTCAGCTTACCCTTCTTCCCGAACCTCATGACGCCCTTCATAGGCGATACCCGAAGCAAAACCCGATCACCAACCATAAATGTCAAATCACGAACTTTCTGGTCCGCATAACTCTTCTACCTAGACTGAGTTGCGCGAAGTCTCTCCTGAATCACCTTCACCTTGTCCAGTGCGTCCTGGACTAAATCTTTACCCAACAATCGGGCCTCACCCGGCTCAAACCATCCCACTAGGGACCGGCACCGGCTACTATACAAAGCCTCATACGGCGCCATCTGAATGATGCATGGGTAGCTATTATTATAAGCAAACTCTGCAAGTGGTAAGTATCGGTCCCATGACTCTCCAAAATCCATCACACAGGCACGTATCATATCCTCAAGAATCTGAATCGTGCGCTCGGGCTGCCCATCCGTCTGAGGGTGAAAGGATGTACTCAACTCTACCCTGGTGCCTAGCTCCTGCTGAACGGCTCTCCAGAACCGTGAAGTGAACTGTGTACCTCTGTCTAAAATGATAGATACAGGAATATCATGGAGGCGAACAATCTCCATGATATAAATCTCCGCCAACCTCTCGGAGGAGTATGTATTCAACACCACAATGAAATGGGCTGACTTGGTAAGCCGATCCACAATCACCCAAAGAGCATCGGACTTTTTCAAAGTCCGAGGAAGTCCAACCACAAAGCCCATGGTGATTCACTCCCACTTCCACTCTGGAATCTCAATTTGCTGAAGTAAACCTCCCGGTCTCTGGTGCTCATATTTGACTTACTGACAGTTGAGACACTTGGCCACAAACTCCACTATATACTTTTTCATCCTTCTCCACTAATAGTGTTGTCTGAGATCTTGGTACATCTTCGCGATACCCGGATGAATGGAATACCATGAGCTATGGGCCTCCTCAAGAATAAACTCCCGAAGCCCATCCACATTGGGCACACAGATCCGACCCTGCATCCTCATCACACCGTCATCTCCTATAGTCACATCCCCGGCGTCATCTCGCCGAACCCTGTCCTGAAGAACCAGAAGGTGGGGATCATCATATTGGCGCTTTTGAATGCGGTCATAAAGAGAAGACCGAACCACCACATAAGCTAAAACTCGGAAAGGCTCTGAAAGATTCAACCTCACGAACTGACTGGCTAAGGACTGAATATCTAAGGCTAAGGGCCTCTCAACTGCCAAACTCCCTAAACTCTCCGCCTGGCGACTTAAGGCGTCGGTCACCACATTGGCCTTCCCCGGGTGGTATAATATAGTGATGTCATAGTCCTTTAGCAACTCCAACTATCTACGCTGGCGCAAATTTAGGTCCTTCTGCTTGAATATGTGTTGCAAACTCCGGTGATCACTGAAAATCTCACAGCGAACACTGTATAAATAATGATGCCATATCTTCAGGGCATGAACAATCGCTGCCAACTCAAGATCATGAACTGGATAGTTCTTCTCATGAACCTTCAACTGTCTGGACGTGTAGGCAATCACCCTACCATCGTGCATCAACACCGCCCCGAGGTCAATCCTCGAAGCATCACAATAGACTGTATAGGACCCTGAACCCGAAGGCAATACCAACATTGGAGCTGAAGTCAGAGCTGTCTTGAGCTTCTGAAAGCTCTCCTCACACTCCTTAGTCCACCTGAACGGAGCACCCTTTTGAGTCAACCTGGTCATCGGTGCTGCAATGGATGAAAAGCCCTCCACAAAACGGCGATAGTACCCTGCCAAACTAAGGAAACTGCGGATCTCCGTAGCTGATGACGGTCTAGGCCAACTCTGCACCGCCTCCACCTTCTTAGGATCTACTTTGATCCCATCCCAAGACACTATGTGGCCCAAGAATGCCACTGAATCAAGCCAGAACTCACATTTAGGGAATTTTGCATACAATATCTTCTCCCTCAAAGTCTGAAGCACAGTCCTCAAGTGTTGCTCATGATCTTCCCATGATCGGGAATACACCAGGATGTCGTCAATAAACATAATGACGAAGGAATCAAGATGAGACTGGAACACACTATGCATCAAATGCATAAAAGCTGTTGGGGCATTGGTCAGCCCAAATGACATAACAAGAAACTCATAGTGGCCATATCTGGTCCTGAAGGCAGTCTTCGGGATATCCGTCTCCCGAATCTTCAACTGAGGATAGCCAGAATGCAATTCAATCTTGGAGAATACCCTAGAACCCTGTAGCTGGTCGAATAAATAATCAATATGAGGCAAAGTATACCTGTTCTTCACATTGACCTTGTTCAACTGTCGATAATCAATACACATACGGATAGAGCCATCCTTTTTCTTCACAAATAATACTAGAGCACCCCAAGGTGATACACTGAGTCTGATGAAACACTTATCAAGCAACTACTGTAACTTCTCCTTCAACTCCTTCAACCCAGGAGGAGCCATACATTAAGGAGGGATAGAAATGGGCTGAATGCCCGGCAACAAATCAATGCCGAAATCAATATCTCTATCGGGCGGCATACCCGGAAGATCAGCTGGGAAAATAGCGGGAAAGTCCCTCACTACTAGGACTAACTCAACTGGAGGGGCATCAACACTAACATCTCTCACATAGGCCAAGTACGCATCACATCCCTTCTTAACCATCTGTTGAGCCTTAAGAAATGAAATGACCCTGCGGGGAGTATACTTTAAGGTACCTCTCCACTCTAATCTCGGAAAGCCTGGCATATCCAGCGTCACGGTCTTAGCGTGACAATCAAGAATAGCATAATGGGGTGACAACCAGTCCATGCACAGGATAACATCAAAATCTACCATGTTGAGTAATAATAAATAAGCCCTGGTCTCAAAACCACTAAGGGAAATCAAACACGACCGATATACGCGGTCCACAACTATAGAGTCTCCCACAGGAGTAGATACATAAAAGGGGTAACTCAAAGAATCCCGAGATATCCCCAAGTATGGAGCAAAATAAGAGGACACATATGAATACGTAGAGCCTGGATCAAATAATACTGATGCATCCCTATGGCAGACAGGGACAATACCTGTGATGACTGAGTCTGAAGCAACAGCCTCGGAACGGGTTGGAAGGGCATAGTATCTAGCCTAGCCTCCCCCTCTAGGGCGACCCCTACCTCCCCAACCCCCACCTCGAGTTGACTGAGGAGGTGGAGTGGCAGCTGGGGCTGGAAGAATAGCCGGAGGACCCGACGGAGCACATGGAGGCTGATAAGACTGTGGAGGTGCACCTCTCCTAGCCCTGGGGAAATCTCTAATCAAGTGACGAGTGTCACCACACTCAAAACAACCCCTCGGAGGACGCTGCGGTTGAGACTGAATAGGAGTTGGCCTGCTGGGCTGGCCGGAAATAGCACCTCGAACTGGAGGCACACTGGATACTGGAAGTGCATAATCGAACTCTTGAGGTCTATGAGGAGCTGGAATACCGCTGGCTGCTGGAAGGGCTGAATGAACAGTGAGACCCACAAAGCCCCTATCGTGGCGTGCTGCTAGAGCACGAGCTATTGAAAAATGGCCAGTCTCTCGAGACCTCTTGGCCTCTCTCTTCTCTCTATCCCGGATGAACATGCCCTCTACTCTCCTGGCGATACTCACTACCTGCTGGTAAGTGATATCCATCTCCAACTCTCTGGCCATACTGGTCCGGATACTAGGATGGAGTCCCTCAATGAAGCGGCGAACCTGCTCTCAATCTGTGGAAACCAAGGCTGGTGCATGCCGAGCTAACTTACTGAAACAGATTGCATACTCCGACACAGTCATAGTACCATGTTGTAACTGCTCGAACTTTGCGCGCTAAGTATCCCTGAGGCTCTGAGAGATATACTCTCGCAGAAACATCTGTGAAAACTGAGTCTAAGTGAGTGAGTCTGCCTCGTCCGGACTACTCAGCTCATAGGCCCGCCACCACTGATATGCCGCTCCCCTCGGCTGGAAGGCGGTGAAAGAAACTCCACTGGTCTCCACAATGCCCATAGTGTGGAGAATACGATGACACTCCTCAAGAAATCCCAAAGCTTCATCTGAAGCTAGTCCACTGAAAGTAGGTCGGTGGTTCTTCTTGTACCTCTCAAGTCTGAGTTGCTTGGCCTCAGAAGCAGCTTCCCTAACATCATGCTGAACTGAAGCCGTTGGGGGCATAGGAATATACTCCGGGGCCTGATCAACCTGGCCCCTCTGCTTAGGAGTGCGAGCTGTGGGAGACTGTGCCCCTTCCCCGTCTTGAGATGTAACGGGAGCTATCAGAAGTAGTCCAGCCTGAGCTGAGTACTGAACATGATCATGAACTGAGCTAAAGTTTCCTGCAAGGTTGGAGCAGCAATAGGGACCTCCTGTGTCGGCTCACCAGCTGGGGCTGCCATAGGCTCATCTATCGCTGCTCTCGCCGGTGCTCGGGTTGCACCGCATGGTTGTCCTCTACCCTGGCCTCTGGCGGCTCTGGCAGGGGGCTCGGGTGCCTGTTCGTCGGTCCTCCCAATACGGGTCCTCACCATATGTGGGAAAGAATAGAGTAGAATTTTAGAATTTTTGATGTCAATAGCTTGCACGAAAAGGAAATCAAAGAAATATGATTGTTCTTAACAGTTACATAGCCTCCCGAAGATAGATACGGACGTCTCCACACCGATCCACGAGACTAATAAACCGGCTTGTGAATTGTGACTCCTATGAACCTAGACGCTCTGATACCAACTTGTCATGACCCGATTTACCCTCTGAAAGGAATCGTGACGGCACCTAGTCTCTATGACTAGGTAAGCCTAATTGCGGAACATATATTAAATAGAAGCAATGAAATAAATAGAACATATAATTAAATATATATTAAATAGAATATATAATTACCTATAAAGCTTTTCCTCAAAACCCACTCCAAATCGCCTACACCCAAGCTCCAAATCGTTTTTAGAAGATATGAATTTCAAGCCCTCAAATTTGATATAAACTGCCCAGCAATTCTGCACCTACGGTCCCGCACCTGCGGAAAATCCATCGCAAGTGCGAAAACCCACTAAAAGGCCTAGGGCCGCACCTACGGTCACTCGGCCGCATCTGCGGCTTCGCACCTGCGAGAACTGGTTGACTTGACAAAACCCGAACCTGCAAGCCCCTCTTCCGCACCTACGTGTCCGCACCTACGGAAAATTCATCGCAGGTGCGAGACACTAGAACCAGCAATGGTTCAGCGGTTACCAAGTTCCAAAAATCACCCGTTGAGCATCTGAAACATCCCCGAGGCCCCCGAGACCTCAACCAAACTAACCAACCAGTCCCAATACCTTATCCAAACTTAGTCAAACCTCCAAAACACATCACATAACACCAAAATAACCAATTATACATGGATTCAAGCCTAAGAACTTATGAAATTTCCCAAATCTACAACTGATGCCGAAACACATCAAAACTAGTCCGAATGACCTCAAATTTTACACACAAGTCACAATTGATATGACGGACCTACAGCCACTCTCGGAATTTCATTCCGAGCCTGATATCAAAATTTCACCTATCGGCCGAAATCGCCGAAATTCTAACTTTTGCCAATTCAAGCTTAAATTTACAACAGACCTTGAAAGCACATTCCGGACACACTACTAACTCCAAAATCACCCAATGGAGCTAACGGAGTTGACGGAATCCCATTCCGTACCCGTCTTCCCACAATTCCATCTACGATCCGATTTCTAAAGCTTAAACTCACATATAAGGACTATGTGTCCAAAAACCCTCCGAATTTCACCACTATACATTCCGACAAGTCCCAAAAGAAGATATAGACGTGGGGAAAGAAGTTTTTAGGGGATTAAGGTGTTAACTCTCAAAACGACCTACCGGGTCGTTACACTATTAGTTGATCTTCCTAGCAATCCTATGTAGAACCCCACTACTTCTTGCTCAATACCTTCTGGAGTGTTGATCAAACTTCCATATTCATTTATTAGGAATTTGAGATGATTCTCTGCTACTCTCCTTTCATGCTTGCAAATAAAAAGGTTGTATTAGAATATCCCAGTTGGAGCCATTGAATTCTAGATCTTTGTCTGTAAATGTTCTCCTCTATCTTGCTCCACTTCTCCAATTGTTGCTTTGTGTTTCTCTTTGTTTCAAACATATCTTCAGTTGTTGTAGTGGTTCTCATATGTGCTTGTAGGTTAGCTAAAGCTTCACTTAATTGTTGCACCTTGTTTATTGTAATGGCAAACTCCTTCTTGTTCCGACTCTTAAGAGCTACTTTGACATTCTTCAGGTTCAACCAGATATCTTTCATAATTATGTTATCCTTGTCCCATCTGTCTCTAATTATACTTTCAAAATCTGGATGATCAACAAGACAGTTGAAAAACTTGAAAGGCCTCCTTTATGTTCCATTTCTGATTCCAGTTCTATACATAATGGAGTGTGATCAGAAAATTGAGGATCCACCACATTAACTTGCATTGGGGTTATTTTCATCATCCTGTGTGCATTAACAATGGCTCTGCCAATTCTGCTATAGACATGGTTGTTTGTCCATGTATAAGATCTACCTACAGTACTAAGTTCATTCATTTTGCAATCCTCCATCAGAGATCTAAATTCCTTGATCTCATTTTCCTGCACTACTGTAGCATTTACTCTATCTTCAATATTCATTACTGCATTAAAATCTCCCATGATTAACCATGAGTTAGTCATCTGAGAGTCTATTCTCCTTAATGCTTCCCACATGTCACACCTATGTGCAATAGTATGCAATCCATAGATAGCTGTAAAAGCAAATTGCTTGCTAGAACTGCTATTTTGAACTATGCCATGGATGTACTGAGTATGAGTCTGAATCAAAGTAAATTGAATACTATTTGGATCCCAATGAATCCATATTCTCCCTTTCTCATCAGTTGTTCTATTTGAGCACCAACTCTATCCTGGTGCACATTTATTAATAATCTCCCTTCTTTATTATCTTGCACTCTATGTTCTACTATTGATATAAGACTAATTTTTTATTTTTCAAGAAAATTTTCATCTCCTTTTACTTATTTACCTTATTGAAACCCCTCACATTCCATGTAGCTATCTTCATATATATTTTGGATTGGGTGGTGCTTTCCCTTCAACACCTCCTATACTACTTCCAGCATTGTCTTCATCTGCCCATCTTGGATTTCCTTCAATTGCTTCCTCTCTTAATGGAGAGAAACCATTGTTAGTAGTGAGAACTTGATATATTGGACTTGTCATTCCTCCTCTACCTTTTGCTTTTTTCCACACTTGTTGATTATCATTTGACTATTGTAGATCAATCTGATGCACTTGAACTATTTGCTTGCATGTTTCCTTTTCTGCTTGGTTTATTGGTTGTAACGACCCGGTAAGTCGTTTTGAGAGTTAACACCCCGATCCCCTAATATCTTCTTTCCCCATGTCTATTTTGCTTTTGGGACTTGTTGGCACATTGAGTGGTGAAATTCGGAGAGTTTTTGGACACATAGTCCTTATATGTGAGTTTAAGCTTTAGAAATCGGACCATAGTTGGAACAGTGGAAAGACGGGTCTGGAATGGGATTTCGTCAACTCCGTTAGCTCCGTTGGGTGATTTCAGAGTTAGGAGCGTGTCCGGAATGTGCTTTCGAGGTCTGTAGTAGATTTAGGCTTGAATTGGCAAAAGTTAGAATTTCGACAATTTCGGCTGATAGGTGGAATTTTGATATCGGACTCGGAATGGAATTCCAAGAGTTTCTGTAGGTTCGTTGTATCATTTGTGACATGTTGTGTAAAATTTGAGGTCATTCGGAGTAGTTTTGTGGTGTTTCGGCATCGGTTGTAGAGTTTGGAAATTTCATAAGTTCTTAGGCTTGAATCCATGTATAATAGTGAATTTGGTGTTATGTGATGTGTTTTGGAGGCTCAACTAAGTTTGGGTAAGGTATTAGGACTGGTTCGTAAGTTTGGTTGGGGTCTCGGGGGCCTCAGGGATGTTTCGGATGCTCAACGGGTGATTTTAGAACTTGGAAGAACAGCTGAACCTTTGCTGGTTCTGGTGTCTCACACCTGCGATGGACTTTCCGCAGGTGCGGACACGCAGGTGCGGACGAGGGGCTCGCAGGTGCGGACTTGGCCAAGTCAACCAGCCCTCGCAGGTGCGGTTGGGTTTCCGCAGGTGCAGAGCCGCAGATGCGGCCCCAGGCCTTTTAATGGGTTTTCACACCTGCAATGTATTTTTCGCAGGTGCGGTCCAAGGGGCTCAGGTGTGGAAATCGCTGGGCAGATATATCAGATTCGAGGGCTTGAATTTCATAACTTCTAAAATCATTTGGAGCTCGGGTGTAGGCGATTTGGAGTGAGTTTTGAGGAAAAGGCTTCGTAGGTAACGATTCCTAACCCTGTTTCCTTTGAATATCATTAATATATAGTCATTTCTTCCATGCAATTAAGGGATTTAGGTGAAAAATCATGCAAATGGGAAGAAGTTTCCCTAATTAGAAAATCCGAGAATCTAATAGGATTTTGTCGTCGGTTTTCGATGATTCTTGTTTGAGTGAGTTCGTAAGTGAATGGGTGTCCTAAATCTGTAACTTTCACTCGATTCTGAGATGTGGGCCCAGGGGAATTTTTGGGTGATTTTCCTAAATTTGCGTATTAGCCTCGAACTTATTAGCTATTTTGATTTCCTTAAACTGATATTTACATAATGCAATCGAATTAAATAGATTTGGGCCATTCGGAGCCAGATACTCGTGGCAAGAGCGTGTTTTTTAGTTGAGTAGCACAGTCGAGGTAAGTGGCTTGCCTAACTCTGTGTTGGGGACTTCCCCTAGGCTATTTTAATACTGTTTTATGTTGATTGGCCGCCGTGTGCGTGAGGTGACGAGTACATACACGGGCCATTGTTGCTAAAACTCCATTTTTTCCTCCATGACTTAAATCATTTCACACCTATTTCACTGATTCATGTATCGAATATGTAGTTTAGATTAGGAAATAGCATGCTACCTGTTTTACTTGAATTTTCCCTAGTTATTACTATATGTACCGTGTTTAGGTAGTTTTATCCATATTTTTGCCTGTGACTTTTCCTGAACGGTTTTAAATAAAAATTATATCCTGTATTTGCACTGCATTGCATATTTAAATTGGGACTACGGACGAGATTCCGGAAGCTTTCCCCCTGTATTGCATTGCATATTTAAATTGGGACTACGGACGAGATTCCGGGAGCTTTCCCCCTGTACTACATAGCTTATTTAAATTGGGACTACGAACAAGATTTCGAGAGCTTTCCCATTGTACTGCATTGCTTATTTTTAAATTGGGACTACGGACGAGATTCCGGGAGCTTTCCCCCTGTACTGCATTGCATACTTGTTACTGTGATATATGATGTGCTGAGCCAAGGGCTCCCTGTTGTTATTTCCTTTTAGCTCATTGTTTCTATTGATTTGCCTCAGCTTATTATATCTCTCTGTTCAGATTTTAAACTGTTTTTACTATAAAAATCCAGTAGAGCCTTAATCTGACCTCGTGACTACTTGACCGGGTTAGGCTTGGTACTTACTGGGTACCAATTTTTGGTGTACTCATGCCCTTTCCTGCACATGTTTTCGTGTGCAGATCTAGGTACCAGCACTCAGTTTCGTGGCTAGGGGTCCGAGCAGCAGCTTTTAGGAGACCGAAAGGTAATTCATTGGAGTCCGCAGAGTTCTTCGAGTCACCTTCCACTCCAGATTTAGATAGATTTCTTTTTTTCATGTAAATTCCCTCTCGTTGTATAGATCTATTTTGAGACAGAGCTTGTGACTAAAGTGATATTCTGGGTTTTGGGAAAAGTTGTATTTTGTACGCGCCAAGTGGCGATGTTTCATTGTAGATTCACTTATTTCACCTTTAGTTTATTGCTTCTATTTAACATATGTTTTTCCGCAATTGGTCTTACCTAGTCATAGAGACTAGGTGCCGTCACGATGCCTTTCGGAGGGTAAATCGGGTCGTGACATTGGTCCTACTTCCACCCGTTGAGCAGCTGGTTTCTTTGGCTGTTGCATATTACCATTTACAGTATTATTCCTTCCTTGTTGTTTAGGCATTACGGGTTTTTGTTGTTGTTACTCACCTTGTGAATTCTTCCATTCTGCCCCAACTCTTCCTTGCTCTCCATCACAATCATGTCCCACCATCAAGCATTTTTTACAATATTGTGGCACCTAATCATATTCCACCAATTGCTCAAACTCCTTTCCTGCAGGATCTTGTATTTTTATACATTTGGGTAACTCCTTACTAATATCCATTTCAATAAGTACTCGGGCATAAGAGATCCTAAATGTATTACTTGTGAATTCATCAGCATATATAGGACATGTTATTCCACTAGCAATTCTGCTTAAAGTCATCCTTAGCCAGCAATTCAAAGGAGGGTTAGGAAAGCTCACCCATAGTGGAATAGTCTTTAGAACTTCATTACACAAATTGAAATTTTTCGACCATGACTTCAGAATTAATGTCTTTGTTCCCATGGTATATGCCCCTGAATACAACACTGAATTCTTATCATCGATGTTATTGAATAGTATAACAAAATAACCTTCATTGTGATAGAAAACTGTTGGTTTAGCAGCAAAGTTCCATTGCATAACTATGGATCTCTCCATGGCTCCTATTGAAGGTGAATCTTCAATAACATACACTATTATAGCCTTCTGCCATTTCACATTTTCCACCTACATCTCCTCCTGTTGTAATTACACATTTTTACTCCATCATGAATGGTAGGTGGTATGAATACTCGATTCTGAGATGTGGGCCCAGGGGACTTTTTGGGTGATTTTCCTAAATTCGCGTATTAGCCTCGAACTTATTAGCTATTTTGATTTCCTTAAAGTGATATTTACATAATGTAATCGAATTAAATAGATTTGGGCCATTCGGAGCCAGATACTCGTGGCAAGAGCGTGGTTTTGAGTTGAGTAGCACAGTCGAGGTAAGTGGCTTGCCTAACTCTGTGTTGGGGACTTCCCCTAGGCTATATAATACTGTTTTATGTTGATTTGGCACCGTGTGTGTGAGGTGACGAGTACGTGCATGGGCCATTGTTGCTAAAACTCCATTTTTTCCTCCATGACTTAAATCATTTCACTCCTATTTCACGGATTCATGTCTCGACTATGTAGTTTAGATTAGGAAATAGCATGCCTACTTGTTTTACTTGAATTTTCCCTAGTTATTACTATATGTACCATGTTTAGGTAGTTTTATCCATATTTTTGCCTATGACTTTTCTTGAACCATTTTAAATAAAAATAGTATCCTGTATTTGCACTGCATTGCATATTTAAATTGGGACTACGGACGAGATTCCGGGAGCTTTCCCCATGTCATGCATTGCATATTTAAATTGGGACTACGGATGAGATTCCGAGAGCTTTCCCCCTGTACTGCATAGCATATTTAAATTGGGACTACGAATGAGATTCTGGAAGTTTTCCCCCTGTACTGCATTGCATATTTATATTGGGACTACGGACGAGATTCCGGGAGCTTTCCCCCTGTACTGCACTGCATACTTGTTACTGTGATATATGTTGTGCTGAGCCAAGGGCTCCCTGTTGCTAATTCCTTTTAGCTCATTGTTTCTACTGATTTGCCTCAGTTATTATATCTCTCTGTTCATATTTTAAACTGTTTTTACTACAAAAATCCAGTAGAGCTTTAACCTGACCTCGTCACTACTTGACTGGGGTTAGGCTTGGCACTTACTGGGTACCAATTTGTGGTGTACTCATGACGTTTCCTGCACATGTTTTCATGTGCAGATCTAGGTACCAGCGCTCAGTTTTGTGGCTAGGGGTCCGAGCAGCAGCTTTTAGGAGAACGAAAGGTAATTCTGCTGCGTCCGCAGAGTTCCTCGAGTCACCTTCCACTCCAAATTTAGATAGATTTCTTTTTTTCATGTAAATTCCCTCTCGTTGTATAGAGCTATTTTGAGACAGAGCTTGTGACTAAAGTGATATTTTGGGTTTTTAGAAAAGTTGTATTTTGTACGCGCCAAGTGGCGATGTTTCATTGTCGATTCACTTATTTCACCTTTATTTTATTGCTTCTATTTAACATGTGTTTTTCCGCAATTAAGCTTACCTAGTCTTAGAGACTAGGTGCCATCACGATGCTTTTCGGAGGGTAAATCGGGTCGTGACAAGTTGGTATCAGAGCATCTAGGTTCATAGGAGTCACAAGTCACAATCGGGTTTATTAGAGTCACGCGGATCGGTGCGGAGACGTCTGTATCTATCTTTGGGAGGCTATGTAACTGTTAGGAACAATCATATTTCTTTGATTTCCTTTTTCGTGCGAGTTATTGTCATCAAAAATTCTAAAATTCTATTCTATTCTTTCCCAAAGATGGTGAGGACCGTATTGGGAGGGCCAACGACCAGGCACCCGAGCCCCCTGCCAGAGCCGCCAAAGGCCGGGGTCGGGGCCGGGGTAGAGGACGACCGCGTGGTGCATCCCGAGCACCGACCAGAGCAGTGACAGATGAGCCTATGGCAGCCTCAGCTGGGGAGCTGGCACAGGAGGTCCCTAGTGCTGCTTCAGCCTTGCAGGAGACTTTCGCTCAGTTCATGTGCATGTTCAGTACTCTAGCCCAAGCTAGACTATTTCCTATAGCTCCCGCTACATCTCAGGCCGGGGGAGGGGCACAAACTCCCACAGCCCACACTCCTGATCAGAGGGGCCAGGTTGATCAGGCCCCGGAGTATATGCCTATGCCCCTAGTGGCTCCAGTTCAGCATGATGCTAGGGCAGTGGCTTCTGAGGCCGAGCAGCTCAGACTCGAGAAGTACAAGAAGTACCACCCACCTACTTTCAGCGGACTAGATTCAGATGACGCTCTAGGATTTCTTGAGGAGTGTCATTGTATTCTCCGCACTATGGGCATTGTGGAGACCAGTGGGGTTTCTTTCACCACTTTCCAGCTGAGGGGAGCGACATATCAGTAGTGACAGGCCTATGAGCTGAGTAGTCCGGACGAAGCAGCCTCACTCACTTGGACTCAGTTTTCAGAGATGTTTTTGCGAGAGTATGTCCCTTAGAGGCTCAGGGATACTTGGCACGTGGAGTTCGAGCAGTTGCGCCAGGGTACTATGACTGTGTCGGAGTATGCTGTCCGATTCAATAAGTTAGCTCGGGATGCACCAGCCTTGGTTTCCACAGTCAGAGAACGGGTTCGCCGCTTCATTGAGGGACTCCATCCTAGTATTCAGACCAGTATGGCCAGAGAGTTGGAGATAGATATCACTTACTAGCAGGCAGTGAGTATTGCCAGGAAAGTAGAGGGCATGTTCGCCCGGGACAGGGAGGAGAGGGAGGCCAAGAGGTCTCGAGAGACTGGTCATTTTTTAGGAGCTTGTGCACCAGCAGCACGTCACGGTAGGGGCTTTGTGGGTCGCCCTGTTCATTCAACCTTTCCAGCAGCCAGTGGTATTCCAGCTCCTCCTAGACCTCAGGAGTTCTATTATGCACTGCAAGTATCCTGTATGCCTCCAGTTCGAGGTGCTATCTCCGGCCAGCCCAGGAGGCCAGCTCCTATTCAGTCTCAGCCTCAGCGTCCTCCGAGGGGTTGTTCTAAGTGTGGTGACACTCATCACTTGATTAGAGATTTCCCCAGGGCCAGGAGGGGTGCACCTCCACAGTCTTATCAGCCTCGACGTGCTCCACTGGGTCCTCCAGCTATTCTTCCAGCCCCAGCTGCCACTCCACCTCCTCAGACAACTCGAGGTAGGGGTCGGGGAGGTAGAGGTCGCCCTAGAGGGGGAGTCCAGGACAGATACTATGCCCTTCCATCCCGTTCTGAGGCTGTTACTTCAAACTCAGTCATCACAGGTATTGTCCCCGTATGCCATAGGGATGCATCAGTATTATTTGATCCAGGGTCTACATATTCATATGTGTCCTCTTATTTTGCTCCACATTTGGGGATATCTCGGGATTCTTTGAGTTCCCTTGTCTATGTATCTACTCCTGTGGAAGACTCTCTAGTTGTGGACCGCGTATATCAGTCGTGTTTGATTTATCTTAGTGGTTTTGAGACCAGGGCCGATTTATTATTACTCAGCATGGTAGATTTCGATGTTATCTTGGGCATGGACTGGTTTTCGCCCCATTATGCTATTCTTGATTGTCACGCTAAGACCGTGACGCTGGCTATGCCAGGCTTGCCGAGATTTTAGTGGAGAGGTACCTTAGAGTATACTCCCCGCAGGGTCATTTCATTTCTTAAGGCTCAGCGGATGGTTGAGAAAGGGTGTGATGTGTACTTGGCCTATGTGAGAGATGTCAGTGTTGATACCTCTCTAGTTGAGTCAGTTCCAGTAGTAAGGGACTTTCCTGATGTATTCCCAGCTTATCTTTCGGGTATGCCGCCAGATAGAGATATTGATTTCGGCATTGATTTGTTGTAGGGCACTCAACCCAGTAATATATACCTCCTTACGTATGGCTCCTCCTAAGTTGAAGGAGTTGAAGGAGCAGTTACAGGAGTTTCTTGATAAGGGTTTCATCAGACCCAGTGTTTCAGCTTGAGGTGCTCCAGTATTATTTGTGAAGAAAAATGATGGTTCTATGCAGATGTGTATTGATTAGCGGCAGTTAAAGAAGGTCACCATGAAGAACAGGTATCCTTTTCCTCGCATTGATGATTTATTCGACCAGCTACAGGGTTCCAGGGTATTCTCCAAGATTGGCTTGCGCTCTGGCTATCATCAGTTGAAGATTTGAGAGCTAGATATCTCGAAGACTGCCTTCAGGACCAGATACGGCCACTATGAGTTTCCTGTTATGTCATTTGGGCTGACCAATGCCCCAGCAGCTTTTATGCATTTGATGCACAGTGTGTTCCGACCTTATCTTGATTTCTTCATCATTGTGTTTATTGATGACATCTTGGTGTATTCCCTATCATGGGAAGATCATGAGCAGCATTTGAGGATTGTGCTTCGGACTTTGAGGGAGAAGAGATTGTATGAAAAATTCTCTAAATGCGAGTTTTGGCTTGATTCAGTGGCATTCTTGGGCAACATAGTGTCTTGGTATGGGATCAAAGTAGATCTGAAGAAGGTGGAGGTGGTGCAGAGTTGGCCTAGACCGTCATCAGCTACGTAGATCCGCATTTTCCTTGGTTTGGCTGGGTACTATCGCCATTTAGTGGAGGGTTTTTCATCCATTGCAGCATCGATGACCAGGTTGACTCAAAAGGTTGCTCCGTTCAGGTGGACTGAGGAGTGTGAGGAGTGTTTTCAGAAGCTCAAGACAGCCCTGACTTTAGCTCCAGTGTTGGTATTACCTTCGGATTCAGGGTCCTATATCGTCTATTGTGATGCTTCAAGGATTGGTCTCGGGTCGGTGTTGATGCAGAACGGCAGGGTGATTGCCTACCCGTCCAGACAGTTGAAGGTTCATGAGAAGAACTATCCAGTTCATGATCTCGAGTTGGCAGTGATTGTTCACGCCCTGAAGCTACGGTGTCATTATTTATACGGTGTTCCCTGTGAGATTTTCACTGATCACCGGAGTTTGCAACACATATTCAAGCAGAAGGACCTCAATTTGCGCCAGCGGACATGGTTGGAGTTGCTAAAGTACTATGACATCACTATATTATACCACCCGGGGAAGGCCAATGTGGTGACCAACGCCTTAAGTCACTAGGCGGAGAGTTTGGGGAGTTTGGAATATCTTCCGGCAGTTGAGAGGCCCTTAGCCCTAGATAATCAGTCCTTAGCCAGTCAGTTCATGAGGTTGAATCTTTCAGAGCCTTGCCGGGTTTTAGCTTGTGTGCTAGCTCGGTCTTCTCTTTATGACCGCATTCGAGAGCGCCAGTTTGATTATCCCCACATTCTGGTTCTTTAGGACAGGGTTCGGTGAGGTGACGCCATGGATGTGACTATAGGAGATGACGGTGTGATGAGGATGCAGGGTCGGATCTGTGTGCCCAATGTGGATGGGCTTCGGGAGTTGATTCTTGAGGAGGCCCATAGCTCGCGGTATTCCATTCATCCGGGTACCGCGAAGATGTACCAGGATCTAAGACAGCACTATTGGTGGAGAAGGATCAAAAAGGATATAGTGGAGTTTGTGGCCAAGTGTCTCAACTATCAGCAAGTCAAATATGAGCATCAGAGACCGGGAGGGTTACTTCAGCAGATTGAGCTTCCAGAGTGGAAGTGGGAGCGGATCACTATGGGCTTCGTTGTTGGAATTCCTCGGACTTTGAAAAAGTTCGATGCTATTTGGGTGATTGTGGATCTGCTAACTAAGTCAGCCCATTTCATTCTGGTGTTGACTACATACTCCTCCGAGAGGTTGGCGGAGATTTATATTAGGGATATTGTTCACCTCCACGGTATTCAAATATCTATCATTTCAGACAGAGGTACACAGTTCACTTCACGGTTCTAGAGAGCCGTTCAGCAAGAGCTAGGCACCAGGGTAGAGTTGAGTACAACCTTTCACCCTCAGATACACGGGCAGTCCGAGCCCACGATTCAGATTCTTGAGGATATGCTCCCTTCCTTTGTGATGGACTTTGGAGGTTCATGGGACCGATACTTTCCACTTGCAGAGTTTGCTTATAATAACAGCTACCATTCCAGCATTCAGATGGCACCGTATGAGGCTTTATATGGTAGACAGTGCCGGTCCCCAGTGGGATGGTTTGAGCCGGGCGAGGCCCGAGTGTTGGGTACATATTTGGTCCAAGATTCCCTGGACAAGGTGAAGGTGATTCAGGAGAGACTTCACGCAGCTCAGTCCAGGCAGAAGAGTTATGCGGACCAGAAGGTTCGTGATTTGGAATTTATGGCTGGTTATCGGGTTTTGCTTTCGGTATCGCCTATGAAGGGAATCATGAGGTTCAGGAAGAAGGGTAAGCAGATTCCGAGATTTACTGGCCCTTTTTAGGTGTTGCGACGTGTTGGGGAGGTTGCTTATGAACTAGCCCTGCCTCCCAACCTGGCAGGAGTTCATCCGGTATTTCACGTCTCCATGCTCCGAAAGTATCACGGTGACCCGACTCATGTTTTGGATTTCAGTTCAGTCGAGCTGGACAAGGATTTATCATATGTTGAGGAGCCAGTAGCTATATTTGATAGACAGGTCAGAAAGCTCAGGTCAAAGGATATTGCGTCAGTAAAGGTTCAGTGAAGAGGTCAACCGGTCGAGGAGGCAACTTGGGAGACCGATCAGGATATGCGCAGTCAGTACCCTCATCTTTTCACAGCTTCAGGTGTATCTATACTCGTTCGAGGACGAATGATTTTCTTAAGAGGGGGAGAATATAACGACCCGGTAGGTCGTTTTGAGAGTTAGCGCCCCGATCCCCTAGTAACTGCTTTCCCCATGTCTATTTCTGCTTTTGGGACTTTTTTGAACATTGAGTGGTGAAATTCGGAGAGTTTTTGGACACATAGTCCTTATATGTGAGTTTAAGCTTTAGAAATCGAACCGTAGTTGGAACTGTGCGCAGACGGGTCCGGAATGTGATTTGTTGACCTCGTTAGCTCCGTTGGGTGATTTCGGAGTTAGGAGCGTGTCCGGAATTTGCTTTCGAGGTCTGTAGTAGATTTAGGCTTGAATTGGCGAAAGTTAGAATTTCGGCAATTTCGGCCGATAGGTGGAATTTTGATATCGGACTCGGAATGGAATTCTGAGAGTGGTTGTAGGTCCGTTGTATCATTTTCGACCTGTGTGTAAAATTTGAGGTCATTCGGTGCAGTTTCAAGTTGTTTTGGTAGGTTCGTTGTATCATTTGTGACATGTTGTGTAAAATTTGAGGTCATTCGGAGTAGTTTTGTGGTGTTTCGGCATCGGTTGTAGAGTTTGGAAATTTCATAAGTTCTTAGGCTTGAATCCATGTATAATAGTGAATTTGGTGTTATGTGATGTGTTTTGGAGGCTCGACTAAGTTTGTGTAAGGTATTAGGACTGGTTCGTAAGTTTGGTTGAGGTCTCGGGGGCCTCAGGGATGTTTCGGATGCTCAACGGGTGATTTTAGAACTTGGAAGAACAACTGAACCTTTGCTGGTTCTGGTGTCTCACACCTGCGATGGACTTTCCGCAGGTGCGGACACGCAGGTGCGGACGAGGGGCTCGCAGGTGCGGACTTGGCCAAGTCAACCAGCCCTCGCAGGTGCGGTTGGGTTTCCGCAGGTGCAGAGCCGCAGATGCGGCCCCAGGCCTTTTAATGGGTTTTCACACCTGCAATGTATTTTTCGCAGGTGCGGTCCAAGGGGCTCAGGTGTGGAAATCGCTGGGCAGATATATCAGATTCGAGGGCTTGAATTTCATAACTTCTAAAATCATTTGGAGCTCGGGTGTAGGCGATTTGGAGTGAGTTTTGAGGAAAAGGCTTCGTAGGTAACGATTCCTAACCCTGTTTCCTTTGAATATCATTAATATATAGTCATTTCTTCCATGCAATTAAGGGATTTAGGTGAAAAATCATGCAAATGGGAAGAAGTTTCCCTAATTAGAAAATCCGAGAATCTAATAGGATTTTGTCGTCGGTTTTCGATGATTCTTGTTTGAGTGAGTTCGTGAGTGAATGGGTGTCCTAAATCTATAACTTTCACTCGATTCTGAGATGTGGGCCCAGGGGACTTTTTGGGTGATTTTCCTAAATTCGCGTATTAG